>VJOZ01065368.1:0-15740 GCA_009801055.1 Stichopus horrens
AAAAATAATAAAAAAAAATAATATTGAATTATCCATTGTCTTCAATATACTGTCCTTTGAATCAAATTGAAATGTGTAAAGGAAGCATGTTCTTTCAATTGACAATTGAGGGGGACACACTTGAAAATGTTAACTGGTGGACATTTGCTCCATCTTTTTGTCTTGGAAAATATGAAAACAAGATCCTCCAAAGCAACTCCCAAGACTTGAGACCAATCCAAATATGAAAACAGTTTAGAAAGTCATTAGGAACCTAAGAAACAGTTAACTTTCACTCACTTATCGAAGAGCACATTGTGCTGTGGGCACATTCCAAGACTTTTACGGATCTCATCGATGTCTCGCAATATGCTCTTTCCGTAGATAAATGCGTTTCCAGATGTGGGTGGAAATAAACCAGTCAATATTGACCTGAAGGTAAATGAAATGTAATTTAAAACGTAAAGAAAACCTTATTTTCAAAAACACATCATGCAAAATTGGATACCTTTGTTTTCTTGCTTACAACTGAACTTTGATAATGACTCTAAGGTAAGCCACTACAAACAAATAACAATTGTTCATGAGTATATTAAATGTTACATTCTTCATAAGAATTTCATGTGGCAAAACATGACATCATACTGACAAATTTTTCATGTTCAATGAGACAAAACATGATGTCATACCACTAAATGTTACATGCTCAATGGAACAAAACATGACACCATACCAGCAAATGTTACATGCTCGGTGCAGCAAAACATGAGATTACATTAATGTCACATTCTTAAGGAGAGATAACATGGCAGCACAACAATGAATGTTACCTGAGGCAATAGAATAATAATTAGATTTATAGAACACTTACCCAGTTGGCAGAATATTCTGCATTTTTGCTCAAAAGCACTATACCAAAATCTTTCCCAATCTATTCATTCCAAAGATCCCCTGGTGACAATACAACCAGGGCTGTCCTTGCGCTCATGGTAAAACTCACTAGATATTATTAACATGCTCCAATCGATGATGATGAGCACTGAGCAATATGGCTACCGGTTTCATCTTTTAAAATCTTTGGTATGACGGATCAGGATTCGTTCTCCGGCATCCCGGCCAAAAAGTGGATGCTCTACCACCAGGCCAGACAGCAGCAAAACATGGCAAACCAATAACACTATCAATGAGGCGAATATGATGACTCAAAGTTACATGTTCAATGAGAGATGACTGTTATATACCCAGTGACAACCAAAGTCATGAAATACTTACATAGTAGTAGTTTTGCCTGCACCATTATGGCCGAGGAAGGAAGTGATCTGGTTCTCGTAGAACTTCATGTTCAGACTATCCACTGCAACTTTCTTGCCAGTTTTGTACACTTTGACTAGATTCTGTATGACCACCCCACATTTGAAATTACTGGGCTCTTCCTCAAAGTTGGCATTCATAGCTGTAGATGACACAATAAAAGCAAACTTTGACATTGAAGAACTCCTTAGCAAGACCATTAACATATTCACAAATGATTGAATTACATAAATATTCATGACAGTAAAATGTTCTACATTGATGATAAGATGCACTAGGGAAATCAGATTCAACATATTCACACAATCATATTTACAACAACAACTTCATATAAGTAAACAAAGCATAAACTTTTCACAGAGCTTGCGTACATATATCAAAGAACACCAAGCCCTATATAACACTAAGGGATTTACAGTGGGAAAGAAAACAATACTTAACTCTGAAATGATGCAAATAGTTATCATACACACAAAAAAATTACAGGTTCTCATTACTGGGCATTGCTGATTTGATGTTTAAGTATGTTATCACTTACAGGCCTAGTATAGCTAGGCCTAGTAGGGCTAGGCCTGGTGCAGGCTAGGTATCCCACCAACTCCAACTGTAGGTATACTCGATTATGTACCAAAGCAGACATACCCACACACACGTTGGCCTGCAATTCTCCACAGTAGGTAACATGGTATACAATAAAAGTTAAATGTAAAATGAGCAGCATCACCACTGTGATGATCTTACCATCATGTGGATCAAATCCACATTGGTTGAGCTCCATGTTCTCAATGTTCTTGGGAGGCTTGTAACCGCACCAGTAAGAACGGGTAAAAGGAAAGTAAAATGGCCGAGGAATGCCAAAATGACCTGGAAAATGGTGGCAACGCAAACAGACAATGAGCCCATGATGGAATTCTTTCACATAACGATTGCTCTCAGGTATCAATTACTTACACAACAGTAACGACAGCGAACTGTCACTGACGGTCGATGTCAGTGGGGTATGACCAGGAGAGAAATGCTGCCGACCATCTTTAGCTAAGAGATAAACTTTTCCAACGGCCACCATTTTTAATAAACACTCAGATAAAACAAGGTTATCAATGTCCCAACCAGATAGACTTTTTCCTACAATTCAACTTTGCAAGTAGATTTTTCAACATTGGGATCTCACAGGACCTAAAGAGTGCAATTTCCTGCAATATGAAGGTATATGGATCAAAAAATGTTCTTGTATGCTCCACACCACAAAAGGTGGCTCAATGCTTAAATGGTTCTTCTGGCATCCTGCACATACTGTAAGTCGACAAACAGTATCCCCTCAAAAATTAACTGTTCCATTTATTACAAATCACAGGATCAATATCAAAATAAAGACCCACTATGTGTGTGTGTGACTGTATCATATCAAGATAATAATCTGCGACAAACGAGAGGGCACACTTACCTGGATGAACGCCTTCGATGTACCAGGTGAGGATCCAGTAAAACAGAGCATCAAACCACATCATTCCGATCACTTGTGCAAATGTCATGTTGGTGTCGCCGTTAAGCGGACTGGTGTTGATGTTCCACCACTGGGCACCTTCGCCCTGTATCTCAAACAGAGCTAGATACCTGGTGCCGTAGCCAAATGCGATGGTGTTGAGGAGAGACTAATGAAGAGAGAAAGAACAAGTGGCTGTACCAATGACTTTGAAATTAATAAAAATCAAAATGTTGCTGATGGCAAAATTATCTGACGTAATTGGTTTACCATTTTTACTTTGCCATCAGTGTCAGTTGCAACACTACACATCGGTACATCAGCTTTATCTGTAACAAGTTTCAAAGCTTATGATCTCATCAGAGTTGTAGTTAGACAGAATGAAGTGCTGGTTGTTTTGAAAAAAAAGAAGTACTTGCTAACTTGTGGAGGGTGGCAAGAAAAGTGGATCTATGAGAGAAATTTTGTATAGCACTCTGCCAGTATCAGTGATCGCCTTGATGTGCTAGCCTGTGGTCCATGTCTAGATCTTCTGCTATTTGTGGTGGTCGACTCAGAAGGGCACTGACTAGCGCTGGCCACTATCAACCACTGCCGACTACCCTAGCGATCACCAGGGATCTCGTTAAATTGACGTCCTTTGAACACTGCTGATATGGTTTACCAGCAGTTGAGAAACAGATTTTCTACCACTTGACTGATGCATGACCCGTTGCCAAGAGAACATGTGAAATTTTTACAACCTTACCTTTTTTCTAAATTTCTTGAGCAATGTGCTAAAATGTATGATGTAGCATCTGCATTTCTGTAGCTTCAAAGTGGGAAACAAGAATTTGTACAAAGCGTGTAATCTGAGCACGCAGCAAAAACCATCCGACTTTGAAAAATTTCTCTACACGACAAAAACTGCTTTGCGTGACGATGTGAAAGCATCTTTCACTTTTGATTTCCTTCATTCACTTTTTTGCTTCAGCAACAAGTTTGTCTTTTGAAAGATGCAACAACAAGACAGTTTGTGACTGAGATGAGCTGTGTCTACTGGTACAATATCACCAAGAATGTTAATTTTTTTAGGATTCCTCCCCAACTCTCCCCCCCCCCCTTCCGAAAGGAAAAACATTAATGTGAGCAGAGCACTCAATACTAGAACGCATAGTACAATAAATATAGCTCAGTCCATGGAATAGCAACGGTGTCAGCATTCACCCATCGACAATTTCGACTTACCACACCGACCTTGGCGCCGAGGGTGATTCTGTCATCTCTGACGTAGACCATGACGTAGGGAATGTAGGTGAGGAAGTAAAAGACCGCGCCGCAGGCCGCTGCCAGGTTGGCCTTGGAGAAGAGGACACTGATGAGGAAACAGAGCATGATGGTGGACACACTGAACGACACCAAGAAGAAGAGAAGCACAAAAGGATCGCTGAAAATGGTGATCCCACCAGCCTGCAGGGGAAAAGAAAAAGAGAACAAAAAAATAGACAAAAATAACAAAATCATAACTTTACGAAAAGGTAACAAAATAGGGGACTAATGTTGTTGTTATTTCTTTTAACAACTGTACATGTTTTGGAAACCTTATCACATGCACAGAAGCAGTGGCTTGTCAGCGATGAAAGTTACTATTGATCCCTGTCAAAACGATTGCGAGAAAGATATCAGTTTCACTGTAGACATCATGGTAGTAAAATGTGTAGGTTAATAAGATACGTATGATGATGACGTCTTTGTAGGCTATGCATTATGAGTGAAATTTATCACCATGTTCAGACAACCGAAGCACAGAGGTAAATAATTACAACAGGTTTACCCAGGTGCCCAATGATGCCAGAATCCAGGTCTGGAAATTGCTATGAAGGTCGTCAATTTGCCTAATGTACATTGTATGCATGACAAGGTTTAGCATTCAGCCTTACAAAATTACAAAGAAGAATTCATTATGGTGCCCTTATCTAAGGTGCATGGTGTTACTTGAACATGCATAGCAACATGTCCTACTGCGACTTCAAGAGGATTCGTAGCCTAATCGACATTATCCCTTCGGTTACCCGGGAACCCGACAAACTGTGGACCATGGGACCCCAGGTCCAAATTTAACACCTTCTGAAAAACACTACTAGAGTTGCTCTCATACCTTAAATACAATAACGAGGAGAACGCAGCTAATGAACATCATGATGAAACTGTCTATGAACCAGGCCAGCCAGTGGACACCGTTTCCCAGGCCCATGACCTTCATGACCTCCTTGAGGCGTCGTTCCTTCTCGAAAACGATACTTTTGATGATCATCGCCACGGAGAAGACCCACGCTAATGTCATCAGAAGAGGCAGCATGCCGTCCAAGATCAACAGGAAGCTGAGGAGATGGTAATAGTGTTACAAAGTTTTGACACAAGGACTGGAAACCTGCCTCATACGGTGTAAGCCCACCAATCTTTGCTCACTTAAAAATGTTAGCCTAACATTCATTGCTGCAGTTTTGCTGCAGTTCCAAACAAATCCTGCACACGACATACAACAATTACACATCAACAAGTTAGCAAAGGAAATTGCCACAAATGAATAATAGAGAAAAGTTGACTAATCAGGCAAGGACAAAAATAATCTGGGTTTGGGTTTTCTCTTTGTCACTAAAAGGTATTAGGGCCATGATTCTTTGTCAAACTGCTTATGCATGTGAAAGTGTGCTATACTTACTCATCATCCACATAGCATGGATATGGGAACTGATGATACCAAACCCCAATCTGTGATCTGTCCATCCCAGTCTGTACTTGAAGTAAGCCAGACTCAATCATATCCTGAATGTAAATGAAGCCACTGTCTATGTACTTGGACCTTTGCCTTGGTTTAGGCTGCCAGAACCTATCACGAGAAACAAAAGGGCCTCAAGACATATTCAATGAGGTACAACCAACAAGAAACGTCTGCGGAGAGAGCGTCTCTGAAACTATGTGTGTCCACGAACATCGATGAAACCTCAGTTACATTAGACAGTGATATTCACATGAGCTGTGAACAGATGTAAGCAGCTACTGCAACATGTAACTGTGAATTGTATTGAATACAACCTATGACAGTCTGCAAACAATGCAGTGACATGAAGCACAAACTGGAGCCTTTGCACCTCTGTAGCAAGCATATAGACCACATACAATAGCCTGTAACACTTGGAACGAGACAGTTCTAGTGGTCAAAATTTTTTTTAAAAATGGTATTGTATCACAAAATAGGACCCTTTCTTGTGAACTCACTATGCACTTCTGAAAATAGCGACGGTGGTGATACACAGCATTGTGTTTGCAACATTTCAGAGTAAGAAAATAATGTACTAACAACACACACCAGATAGCACAGTCAAAAATGGACAATTTTGTAGCTCAACTACTCTTGGGGAAAAATGCAAACCATGAGCTATGATACAATTCCTATTTTTAAATCAAGCACAAGGACCAGGAGTTCCATAAGTTTTACGCTAACAGTTGAAAATTGATGAGTTTCATTGTCAGACAAAACTTCTACACAAAAATGGGAAATTGCTGTACAGAATACTTATAAAGCAGCACGTTTTGCCACTCCATAGTATTTCACAAATTCGAATGTTGCTAGTGAAATATACCACACACTGTCAACTACAACACTTGACATACATCAACAGTATGTGCCCTAACATATGATAACCTGTAAAACATTACGACCATGGTATATACTGCATGCAACAGCCTAAGACACTTGGTACAAGACATCCATTCCTACACACACTACAGCCCATGACAGTCAGCTAAAAGACAAACAGAAATACTTGAGATTTACGAATTTATGAAGAGACACTGAGATGGGACTTTAATTTGAAAAAACATTCCCAAGGCTTTCTTTGATGTAATCTTACATTTTCACCAAATAGTTACACATTTCCTTACATCAACATCACAAAGAAGACTTCTTGAGAGGTTATGAAACCAAGTTAGACATCAATTGCACCATTTTGATTATCATTCATGGTTTATCCTCTTAAGCAGAAGGTTACATGTATCTTCTTGAATTGTTCATGAAATAACCAAGAATTAATAATGAATTCACATTTTAGTTTGCAGTAATGTCATTTCAAACACTGCAGCAGACTATTACTGGAAATAGTCACTGGATGTGTAACAGAGGATCAGTAGATGTAGACAGAGGCTGAATGAAGGTGTCCAAACTAAAACAAATACTCACAGATTCATAAACAGCATTATGTTCATAAATGTATCTCCACTGCCAACCCCTCTCCCCCCTCACCTTCCATCCCCTTCGATCCTCCATCCGTCTGCCGTAATGTAATGAACATCGACAAAATACCAGGTAACCCTCTGCACACTAACAGATCTCTCAAACGATTGCTACTACATAAACATTAATTCTCTCCCAATCATCATTACCCTTTACAATGTACCTGTCATTTAATTTGTGGGTGGATTCCAAGACATCGGAGACCATTCGAATCTTGTAGTCAACGTAGGTAGGTACTTCACTTGACTCTTCATCAAAAGAAGTAAAGTTGATAGCTGTAGAGAGAAATACAACAAAATAAAAAAGAGAGAATTAAGCACACGCTGAGCAGTGATGAATGGAATCACTACACAGTACCAGTAGTCAGTCACTGTTAGCATAGGACCAATGGTCCAGCAGTGAATAAATCTGTATAGTACCAGCTGCCTATATGTGTTAGTCTAGGACCAAATGGTCCAACAGTGAATGAATCTCTGTAAAACATGGTTCCACCATTAGCCCACGGATGTGAGCATCACTGAAGAATCATTTCCCTGTACTCTCAAAGCAGTGATCTGCAGCCATTCCTGCAATTTTACGAACCAGGATGACTGGATATCAGATCTTTTGACATCATGAGCTTTAATAGCTAGCCGAAAAGGTTATATAAAAGTCACGAAAGTACAACTTTTGGCTTTGTAATGTTAGGCTACTTTCAGTTACAAAGGCACCATAGACTCCACACACATTACAAACATTAGAAGCAACACACCTCATTGAAAAAAAGGACCACCTTTATTCTCAACACTGTTTTTTATATCCTATTCTGCATGTAAACACACTAGCGCACTGTATGTGTTTATTACTGACATGGAAGGATTATGTGAGAATGACTTTTTTTTTTTTTTTGCAGGGGTCATATATAAACAACACAACAAACGATTTGCAGAATTTGAAACAATGGTTGTACACGACAAATATCAAAGTAGACTGTCCGGCAAATATTTTGGTAATCTGGCTTACCTTATTTATGATTCGGTCAAAATGACCACCATATACATTTTTATGAGTATAGCCTGTTCTTTGCGATACTTTTGAAATTACAGGAATACCAGCAGATCCTTCTTTATCACCATGCAATCAACTTCGTTAATGAGGGACAAGATCATTTGTGTCTTTCTTTGATAGTTTGTGTCAGCATTGCACTGTAACTGCATAGACATGACAAATTTGCATCAAACGAGGGGATCAGTTGAAATGCAAAATGCTGCTTTAAAACACATCGTACATTCAGTTAACGGAGAATTATCTCACCTGCCCAAAATTCGTTGGTGATTGCCAATTCCTGTGCCTTTTTCAACAGGCCACTTTCATTGCCAAAGCCCATGAATTTGTCCAGGACTACACACTGCCAAGTAGAAAGAAACAGCGTCACAAAGGACTGTATGACATATCAAAGTATACCATAGAGCAAGAAATCCATTTTATGTGTCAGTACATACACATTGTCCAGCAAGTCTGAACAATTAACAATACTCTTTCTTTACTTAACTACTGATGTAAACTTCTTTTATCTTAAATAATGAGATTGCACTGAAATACAAAACAAAAAATGTACTTTTGATAACATTAAGTGTACAAATGAGATTCAAAGAATCTCAATTTGATTGACAAGGCCTAACTGCATATTTGAACAGCCACCATATGGCAGAATAAACAGTGCTACTTGCTTAAAAACCTTACGTGTTTTCAAAAGTGGGTCCAGATTACAATTGCTGTGACCTTGGACTTAAAAACGTTTGGGATATCTCACGTTAGGGTCCAACTCATGGATACCGCAGAGAATCATTTTAACTTTTTCCGAGAGTGATTCCAGATCCCCCCCGACATGAACTTTCAGCTCAAATTCATGAACACACCAGATGGGCTAATAGACAGACAGACAGACAGACAGACAGACAGACAGACAGACAGACAGGGAAAAAAATCAGCCTCTGCCGATACCAGGATGTGAAATATCAAGATATCGGTGGCAACCAAATTATTGCCCAACACCACATCATGCTCCTACGTATCTTTACCAGGTTTAAGGAATAGTCCAGATCAACCCAGAGGTCCTACCTCAAAGGGAGAGCATTCAATGATGATCATGCATGGCATTTTCTGTAAAAATACCACCCACTTGGTTTACAAAAATATTGAAATTGGAGCACACTTTACTATATTCCTTTCACTGGCTGTGTGTCTGAAACAATTAGCATGGTCTCCTGTTAAAAGATCTTACCCTCAAGGCTTCTGTGATAGATAAAGCCAGGCTGTCCATGCTGTCTACAAACTCCCTTATCTCATCTACATCAAAGCCGTTGTTGAGCATAGGGTCAGAAAAAGATTCGTTATAAATAAGCTTATTGAGGTCTTGTGGGATGTTCTGGAAAGAGAAGATAACAACATTCGCGTAAAATAACATTCCTTGGTACAAACTGAGAAAAGCAGACAAAAGAGTTGCTTTTAATTTATAAGGCACCACTAAATGAAGTAGTGATACAGAATCACACACAAACAAGAAACTAAAATATGAAATCAAATACAAACACACAAATATGGTATCACATGCATACACCTATGGCACAAATATGTAGTAATAGTATGGCAATCACACACACATTGAAATACTTTGGAATCATGTACATATATAAAAACACATACATACACAAAGTTTATAACAAAGGTTCTCAATTGCTCTTTGCATAATAAACTCAAGGTTTACGTAAGCCTGACACTAGGCTGCTTAATCTGCAAATTCACAACACTGGACAAGCGACTCACACCAAAATGAACACAATTTCAATGGAATGTTCCTCACACTCAAAGGTGACTTATTGCTGATGAAAATGCTGAAAATGTTTTGAAATTGAATGCGAAAAATCATACTCTAATTCCACGCCTAACTGGGAAGATATACAGTTTCATGACTGTCTGGAAACAGACAAAATGATGATGTCATTTGGGCAAATAATTCGAAAATATTTTTGGTTTTTTTTTTTCTCCTTCCGACTGCATGGCAATTTTTCTATGTGGTATGGACCAAATTCCACAATTTTCTGTGGGTAGTTGTAAAACCCAAATTCTGTGGTTCTCTATGACGTAGTTTGAATTCTGTGTTCACATTCTGTGACTACCACTAGGCTAGTCACAGTCAGCCACTTGAATATACTTTTAGTTGATGTAAAGTCTCCTTGGTTCATGCCTTCTATACAGACAGGTCTTACTTTAATTTATTTTTTCCTCACATTTTTACTTCATTTTTTATTTTTTGCCATGGAAAAAATGGGTTTTGCAAACTTTTCCACATGTTCCACTTTTCCTTAATTGCCATGTTATTTTCTTTTTCTCTTTTTCTTTTCCTGTGACACAGAAAACTTGCTACTTATGTTATGGACAACAGAAAATGTATCCACTAAAACAGTAACAGTTTCAGAGCACACTGAGAGCTGAGAGGACGTAGCTATCGGTCTATATTTAACACATTTAGGTTGCAATCATATTTCCCCATTGATGCTCTGAAAACTTTATGACTTGTCATCAGATTCTATTCTTGAGTTTCTTGCTACCAAATCTAATTATTCATGACAGTGAACTTTCTAGGGTATGGCAAACAGAGTCAATGGTGAACTTGGGACAATTTAAGGAGATGGACTGACTTTTACTTAGAAATGATCTCAATAGAAAAGAACTGTGTATTAGCTGGTGTGTTCTTTTGCATGTGGTGCTTGTGTGAGTGTTATCATCATAGATGTGCATACAAGTACAAATTCATGGTTAAAAGAAAAAACCCAAAAAATGTACGACCCAAATCTTCAAATAGCTGTTTTGACATAATTCAAAGAGAATTCAACAAGTGTATGTAAATCACCTATGAAAAGGCAACCAATGGTACAGCCCACTGATTGGCTGGATAAGAACAAAGCTACACAAATGGCAACGATGATAGAGTGAATGAGGGCGACCATATCTGTGGTCAGTGAACCAGCCAGATGCTAGATTCCAGGTAAGCATAAGTATGTGCAGATATGGATGATACACTTTCAAAATTAAAAAAAAAACTTACATCTTGACAAACTCCCAGGATGAATGACTGGTTTAATGCTTCGTGAATCATGGGAGAATATTCCAGCCACTGATTCGCCAAATCTTCCATGGTTTTGATTGTGTCAAGCGGCTGCTTGGCCTGAGTACAAACAAACAGAAAAATGTTTCACAGGGATGTAACCGAGTTAAAAAAAAAAATAAATAAATCAGAAGATTCAGTTACAGATAGCCTGTACAATTACACTCACCAGTGCAGCCTAGTTCTACCACTTTATACACACTATCGTAACATTAGGCTGGTACACGTCAAGAGACGGTCAAGTTACGGTCTACTCTCAAATAAAACTACATACTTCCAAATAAATGGAGCTACAATTGATACACATATCAATTCTGCTTAAACATCCTTTAACGAATGATGAATTTTAAGAAAAAGGATTGGCTACTCTGTTGACAACAACTGACTGTGGCCTATGGAACAACAAATAAACATAAAACAAGAATTTTGTATGTCACCGTGGCAACGTCATCCAGCAAACTCTTTGATGTCCAAGCTTCCCTTCAGGAATATCTTGGCCTTAACTTGGGAATCTCAGCACACAAAGTAGGTAAGTATCAAGGGTTGAAATAGCCAGGTTTGCATAGTATTTTCAACCCATGAAAGCAAAATTACAATATGATTTCATGTAACCTTTGCAATAGTTGCAAATCCATACTTTTACTGGCCTTGTGGTCTTCAGTTGAGGAAGAACTTATAAGTGGCATTGGAATTTTACATGTTTTTGTTCTTTGTATTTTTGAATATTAGCACAAAATAAGGGATTGTTTGAACTTACGGTACATATCTGAGCGATTTCTGTTTTAAACTTATTGCCACAAGTGGCATCGGAACTTTACAAGTTTGTGTTCTTTGTATTATTGAATATTAGCGCAAAATAAGGGATTGTTTGTTCAAACGGCTGATCAAACAGCTAACCAATCGAATATTTTTCACATTATTTCATTCCTTGTGTACAATCAATATGACGGCTGTTGAAGTCTACATTTATCATTGCAACGAAACTAAACGTCACACTTTTAGTTACCTTTTCAATCACTGCAGCTGTCGCATTTGTATTGGGGTAATAGAGTATAAACCCCTGTACAAGTGGCTTTAACCTCTTCCAAATGAGGTTCCCGTTACTGTGGTTCATTAATGAAACCACCCACTCACAACCTGATAAAAAGAAACAAAAAAAGATTAGGTAATACAAAGAGTTACTAAAATCTCAGCAGAAGTAATGTTGATTAACCAATGCAGGAATGAAAGTGTTAAGGTTGAACAAATAATGTCAAAACTTCAAAATGGTGATGTATGGACTACCATCATTACTTGAGAGAAACAGTCTATAAATTCCAGGGTACCTTCAGTGTGCAACAAACTAAATATATTTTAAGTGTGACAGTACCGGTCCGGTCTATTTACACAACAGTGTATGACACAGTACATACAACAAGGTCATACCATCAACTATAAGTCAAATTGACCAAATCTTGTATGTTGCATCAATCCACGACACTTCATCATTAAGGCTATCAGTGCTGCCACAATGCCATCATTACTTTACTTCCACACTGTCACTGTAAATGCCACACTCCATCATTATTGCCATAATGCCAATATTATTGCCACAATGCCATCATTACTTCCACAGGGCCATCTGACTGCCACAATAATATCACTACTGCCAAAATGCAATCATTCTTTCCACACTGCCAAAACACTGTCGCACTGATATCATTACAAACAAGATGCCATCATTATTGCAACACTACTATAATTACTGTAACAATGTCATCATAACTGACCCAATGCCAACATTATGGCACCGATCCACCATTACTGACACAATACCACTATAACTGTCACACTGCCATCATTAATGCTACGATGTCATCATTACTGTTACACTGCCATTGGTACTGTGACACAGCTATCATTGCTGCCACAGTGCCATTTATACTTTCACTATGTCATTATTAATTCAAAAATGCCATCATTACAGTCACAGTGACATCACACCTTCACACTGATATCATTACAACTACAATGCGATCATTACTTATGTTTTAGCTGGGTTTTTATTTTTTGTTTATTTCATTTTTTTATTAATCATGACTTTAAATCAGTGATTTAAATCTAATAAATCGATTTTAATCATGATGATTCTTTTTTTGTAAAAATCAAGATTTCAATCATGATTTTAATCTGTTTGATTTAAATTAAACAACCCTATTTTATAGTAAATCAATATACAGCTTGACTCATATTGTGCTTCAATCCTGATTGTCACTGTTGACAGTGCCATCAGCAAAGCCACTGCTCTGTTGCTATTACTGCCACAATGCCATCCTTTTTGCCACACTGTGAATCATTACTACCACACTGTCATCATCACTGTCATCATCACTGTCACACTGCCATCATTATTACCACATTGTTGCCACCCCCATCACTGTTTCCATCACCTTTGCCACTATCACTGCCACAATGCCATCATTTTTTCCACACTAGCATTGTTATGTCACACTACATCACTTCAGCCACACTGCATTTATTACTGCTAAAATGTCATCATTGCAGTCACAATGCCATCATTTCTGACACAATGCCATCACCATCACTACCACATTGCCATCATCAATGTCACACTACAAGCATTAGTGCCAAAATGCAATCAGTACATCAAATTATGCTTTGACTCACTTTCGTTAGGATTATCATTGTCACCATTGCCTTTGCCATCACTGTTGCCATCGCCTTTGTCACTATTGGAGGCAAAACTTTTAATCCCGCCCGTCTGGAAAGATCCCCCAGAAGTGCTACCACTGTCACTCGACTTCAGAGCATCAAAAACAGTCCCCGTCAGATTGCCACAGAAAAACTCTTCCTGGTCTGTGATGTTGGCCTTTTCCTTGATCTCATTCAGCATGTCTTGATAGCTTTGCAATTCCATCAGCTGTAAAAATATTTTTTGACATAAATGGAACCAGAGTTCAATATCAAGCAAACATACATACTCTATCAAACAAAGCTTGACAGCAAACATTTTCATGAGATTGTTGGGAAAGTTTTATTTGACACTGTTGAATGCAAAATGTACTACTCAGTCCTCACAAAGTGATAACTATCTGGGAATATAGCGGTGTAAAATAAAAAGAAACAAACAAATTGTCAAAGCACCCGTAGATCTAAAGAGTGGACCATTCTGCTTACTTGACCCAAGGCAGAGGAGCAACACTGAAATCTCAACAAAAGCCCAACTTCATTAGATAAAACATCCCTTCAATTATGTACTTTCCGATCTTTGGCCTGGCCTGATTTATTTTTTAAGCAGGTGAGGTTGTGGTAGTAGCCACCATATGAATACTTACATCTTTCTGAAGTTGATCCACTTGGTCAACAGAAGCGCTATCAGTCTGCAAGAAAGCAATGTGATGATTAAAGACTTAGATGGGACGAACACATCACTCCAAATTAAATTAGAAAAAGGTATGTTACTAATTGCAATTACATTTAACAGACTGAAACAAGCAGACGTAGTAACTTTCACGGCATCTGTTAAGTACAGCATACATGGCTAACATACTAGCTATGTCATCATAAAGACTGTCTAAACCATATGCCCTTGAGCCCTTCAGAGCTATGTCTTGAAGAACCAGGAGTTCATTCAACTCATTAGGGTGCCACCCAAGATAAAAGACTTTGACAATTTCTCAGGTGATGTAAGGTAGGGGGTAACTGCCTGCTCCCCTCTGGATACAGATTCTGGACAATTTCTGAGGTGATGGCAACAATCTAGATGATGCAGATCCAAAACGATGATATCGAAGATCGTTAGTACACAAAATGTGCAATTCAGACCTGATTCTATCAGCACGTACTCCTTTCATATTGTTACATTTCCTCTCTGTCAATATGAGGTGGGGGGCATACCCTGCTCCCCTCCGGATATGCTGTTAGACATGTACATCAATGCGAGATATAACTTACCACAGAGGCCAGGGCTGATACGTTGGTTGACGATTTCAGTTGCTGGGAAAAGTCATCCAGCTGGGCGTCACTGGCATTGCAAAGCTCTATGCTGAGTTCCTCGACTTCGTTTGGTGAGGCAGTGGGTAAGTAAGTACTCAGACTTGTCTCATTACAAACGGTCCCTCTCATTCTGCTGCCAGATGTCAGAAGTCTCAGCTACGTTAATTCACAGAAAACAAGAAAGGAGAACAAAAGGCATTTAGAAGTTTAGTTGCTGTGACAACTATTGTAAAGAGAAAAAAAAGAAAGACTTGCCCTTGCTGAGAGAGAAGGTATCTGGTAGATTATGTGATGGTGAAAGGAAAAAAATTGCCTCAAAGAGTCTGAATTACATCATACAATAATTTAAATTTCACACAGCAAAGAAGAGGTAGAACTATGAGGGTCAATCCGTCTTTGAAAGGGAGAGGGCCATCTGGAACACAACTTCTCTTCTATCCTGGGTGGAGAGGTTACGAAGGAAAAGATCCAGATGCAAAATTAAGCCAAGTGGTAAAATATTTAAGCATATTTTGAAAAGTTCATGTCATTCCTCTCTCCTGTTGACAATT
>VJOZ01065452.1:0-30924 GCA_009801055.1 Stichopus horrens
GATGGAAAAAAAAAAACCAACCAGCCCCTTTAAAAACCAACCAACCCCTGTAAAATTGGAAAAGCTCCGAATCAAGGGTGAATGACATGAATCATAGCTGTGTATGGTTGTTGTAATGTCAGTTGTAAGGTAGGACATCTCACACACTGGAAAGCATTGCCTCTTCAAAAGTTTGTTCACAATTTGGGAGGTTTTTGTATCCCCAAAGGAAGTGTCGTAAAAACAAGTGGCAGTGTTTTTCACCTTTTGTCAACTCAAATTCTAATCTCAGTGTCAGGGCTATGTCAGACTTGATGGTCTGAAAATACTATGGAGCCATTTTACACACAAATTCATTGTATTGTAAGCCTACGTGCATAGTGAAGCTATTGTTGGATCTGTGAAATGTGCTGGTCAACATGAGGTCTGGTTTATCCAAAGCAGTGTCAATGCTGTTCTGGTAATATACCTTTGGTAATCATAGAAACAGATAAAGCAGAACTGATATCATGAAATGGAACAATAAGTGAACCCCAAATTCTGTGGGGCAAAAAGGAATTCTCATGAAACCACGTAACACAAATCCACGTGGCAATTTTTTTATGATATAATTCACAAATAGCTAAATGCTAGAACTCATTTTCCCTGAATATCATCAGGTTATCGTAGGAAATTAAACTGTGGCATTTACTTATTTTTTCCTCAAGGATGTAGTTATGGAGTGAACAACCAAATTCTTGGGCCGTATGTGCATTACATACGGCAAATGTTGAACGCAGCGTTGTTGTGCCTCACAGAGCAGGGACTTAGCTCATATTTTGTTGGGCTCCATTTAGAGCGTGTTGGCATGATATCATTCTGGTTTACCTGTCATTATGGTAATGGTGGTAGTATAAAAAAAAACTCCAGAGGTGGATTGGGGATGTGCAGGAGATATCTCAATGAATCTGTACAAAATTTGTTAAAAAACCTTTATTATTCAAAATTCATCAACAAATGCAGTATCTTTTGCAAGGAATCCTTTTGTTGTATCTCTTTTTTTTTTTGAGTTTCTATGAAAGTTTATTCAACTTGAAGATTTTAAAGGTTTTTGTCTCCAAGAATGCTACTCGGTGCCTCAGTGGTGACACGGACTCAAATACTCACACATCCATCAACTCGCTTCGTTTTCTGGCTCGGAGATTATTGATTGTGGCATTTGTCAGTGACATACGTATCCAAAGTGTTTGGAAGATGGAAACATATCAATAGAAATAACGTTTTGGAAGCTTGGCACACTTAAATTCTCTGTCCATACCCCAGAACTGTTAAACTCAATTGTCATGAAGTTGGTAGGAAACTGGAAGAAAGTCTCACAAGCAAAGTGTGTAGCCAGCTCTGTCTGTGTTTAATACTCTTTGTGAAGTCGGTGACATGTGACTTGGGGAAAAGCTTCGATTTGGCTAGGTTCCCAGGCTTGGACACATATTACTCTAAGGACATAAGAATTGTGAAATGGTGATGTCACGGGGTCAAAAATAATTAATACTATAGAAGGAATCAAGAGTTTGGTTAATTTACTGTCTCTTCTGTCACCACTTAAGTTGATCATAGCATTATAAAAATATTACTGTGACTTGATTCATGATCTGGTATACCTAAGGGCAGATCAGAGGTGGTATTAAAGAGGTAATAGGTGGCTGTTGAAGGAGAGGCAAGGGGTAGGGCCACAAACTATCCATTTCACATATCACAAAGTATTTCCAGGGTCACAAATTCTGCTACATTCCTTTCCATGCATGGCCAACTGTGTGGGATTTTCTGTCATTCAGCTTGGTGTCGGCAAAATTTGTCTATTAAAAGAAGTGTGCCAGCAGTGAGATTCAGTGTGATCAAAACTGGTTGAAATAGCGTATTTACTAAGCCCTTATCGCACCAGGAACGATATGATGTGGTATGATGCAATGTGAAATGATAGAATGGAGTAGAAAAAAGTTCAATTTTTGTCGCTTTAAATTGCGGTATCATTTTCCTCGTGACGACTCGTTGCTCTTCGTAGAATCACATGAGGAACAAGGCAATTGGAAAACATGAGTGATAAAGGAAAGGTTGCCTGCTGTGTGCAAACAAACATATTGCTGTGCAACTTTTTTATCGCATCATATCGTATCGTGTTGGGCCGTGTGTGAAAGGGTCTTACAATGACAAGTATAAAACTTGACTTTCAACGTTCCAAATTACCAACCTTCCCTCGTTTTCACTGAAGTTACAATACATGTTTGTAGTTATCGATGGATTCACCACATAACAAAATTGTTGAAATCAACAAAGTGGCTTTTATGTCTGAAGTTCAAAAGGAGCTAAAGTAAAAGATACTACTGTAATTGTTTGTATCACTTCACCTTTGGGGGCTGTATCCATTGGATTCCTCACTTACCTGTCTTGTAGAGCAACTGAACTCTAATCTACTATGTGTGAAGCTTATTTTGGTACTTCCTAACACTGTACCAGATTGCAGCCTCTATGACAGTCATATGACTGCAATCTGGTTCAGTGTTAGTCCACCTTTCAACCTCAGTTGTAAAGGATGTGTGACCCTCTCAAAACCTCTCCACCATTTTGATCAGTTTGACAGTTTCTTTGATAGTAATAGCATGTCTTATTTTTAATAATCTGAAATTCCAGAAACTTCAACAAAACTGTCACTTTTGTAATCAGTGTGATCACTGCTAGCCATCTTCTAACTTGGTTTTATATTTTTCCCAGTTTAGGAGATATACAGCCTTTTCTTCTAGAGTGTAGTAGTTGTAAGAGACATTGTAATTTCATAAGTGACCAAACTTGTAAGTGCTGGGTTTTCTTGTACAAGTATGTTTCAAAATCTAAGAGTAGGGATTGTCAGCTCTGCCAATTCTGCCAGGTTGAAACATTTCACGCTTGAAGGAAGTTATAGTGACAATGATGGCGGTCCTATTATTTGATTTTTTTTCTCTATTCTGTATTAAAAGTCGTAAACTGGACCGACAAGAACTGTTCAAGTTGACTATTTGTTCGTATTGTAGATCCAAGATGAACAATTGAGTTTTTCTTTGTCATATTTCTTGTGTCACGAATACATATTGGCTCCTAAAAATTACATTTGTCAGTACAGTAGTATGAGTCATTACTTAGAGATGTTGTAAACTTTTACAATCAGCTGAAATTGCACAATTTGTGACGTTTTTACCATTTTCATGTAGGCTCGTAATTTGCAATTTGATGATCATGATTCAGGGTACTGTATGTATTGACTGGATACCCAGTATTCTAAAAGATGCACACATACTTTTAGTACTGTACAGTGGGTGGAAATTTCAAAGGTGTGGAGTTATTTCTTTGATCATGCCATGGTAAATATTGTCTTACCAGTAATCGCTAAGATTATCATCAACGTCTGACTATAGTGTGAACTAACTGGTGCTCATCAAATGTAATCGATTAGACGCTATGATAATCAAATACAGTAGATTCGCCACTGCACTTTTAATGTTCCCTTTATGTGATGTTAAAATTATAACACATCTATCACTGGGAGCATGCCTATTGTGGTGTGGTCTCAGATTGCATTGTTTGTCATTTCATGGAGAGAGAGAGGCAGTGAAGTTTTCAACAGGTAGCAGTCTTTTTGCTAAATGAAGGGATTTAGGACAGAATTGAGAAGGGACTTTACCATTTCTTGTAAGAAAGTCCATTGTGGAAATTAACACATAAACATCTGCCTTTTAGAATTATAGACTTTTAGCTAAATCTGTGGAAATTCCCATGTCTTCCCATAGTGTTTTCTTTCATGTGAAAACAGTTTTGTGGTTTTTCGTTGAGATCCACACTTGTGTAAACAATCTATAGGAGTTGAAAGAGATACGGTTTCTTCAGACCTTCAACAATGTTTATTCAGACCCCATAAATGTGAAGTTAAAGTTTTGAGAGGAGTGTTATGTAAACAGTATTGTTGTCATTAATCTGTTTTTATTTCAAAGTACATTAACTACTACAATTCACATTAATGCAAGGAAAAAGACAAAATGCAACATTTCCTTGTAAATAATTTCCCTCAGCTTGTGTTACCAGTTTCAAAGCTTTTAGATTGGGTAGGGGCCATTAAGGTAATGTTTTGAAAATTTGTGGAGTACAATGGTTATTATAGTATGAGTAATGTTCTTTCTGGTCAAAAATTTAGTAGATAGTAAATGCAACATAAACGGTGGCCAAAGCAAAGAACTCCTGTCAAATTTGTCTCTGCTTTTCCATAGTATCTTCCCTTCCTATCTATGGTTTTCACTCTCAATTGCTCAACCTCAAGATGCCGATCTAGAGCATAGAGGGCATGGTGCTGGAACTTTATTTGGTAGTGCATGTAGTGAGTTTAACAATGCGTAGGTGCAAGCAAGGGTCAAGTATATAGTCACTTGTGAATACCAACATTGGTGAGTTTTTGAGTATCTTTCTCTGCATTCCATTTATTTTCTCCAATTATCTGACACAGATGCGAGATTTTGGGAAAAGGAGGGAGGGGGACGGGACACACGCACATGTTAGACTGCTGGCGTCAGTTCCACTGGGGCTGGGCACAGCTGTTGTATTCTTGTTCCCTTTTCTGGTGGCTCATCAGATCATTCGGATATGAGACACAAAAATTGTTTGTCAAAAATCGTTGGTCATCAAAACAGAGGTTGGGGGGCATGCATTCTGTGCGTTCCCACCTGGATTCATGCCTGATTATGTCTACTGTTCCAAGGTCTACTGAATCTTTCTACTGTAGGTCTCAGGGGATGATCTACCTTTAACTCCTTATCATCTCTCATTTCTGCATACATGTTCAAACCAATTTCTTCATAAGTCAAGGATATAGGAGAATAGTGATACAAACGAGGATGTTATCTTCATAGATCCTTTGGGGTAAGAGTGGCCGATAAAGCTTTTGAAAATTGTCCTCCACAATAAACTTGCACACAGCATCATATATCACTCCAGAACCATTTGCCAATGTTAACCAATCACAGAATTTCCTTGTCGGTACTAAGCTTTACCTTCACAATCAACAGTGTTTAATTGCTGGTAGGTGTGATTCATTCTCCAGGTTCTTGACTCCATTTCCCAGAAACAAAAAATGGTTTAGTAATTAAAGAAAAACCGTAGAATGACATACCGTTGTTGATATATTGCACTCTGGACGGGGTATGGTTATTTATTGAACCCAGTCTGATCAGCGTACGTGCAATTAATCTTCATTTGTCGCATTGATTGTGCTTTACAATATGTTGGTCACTGCTTGCAACTGCCAAACAAANNAAAAAAAAATAGAAAAAAAAAAACCTCTGAAGACAAAGAGATGAGAGTAGACAAAGCAGCTCAGAGTAGTCATGTTGAAACCATGATAAGTCGGTTTGTTGTATTTTATTTGTTGGAGAATGGTATATGGTATACATGTACCAATTAAGAACTAGCTATGAAGTATAGTGACCAATAGTCTCTTAAGGTAAATGAATATGAACATGTACAGATGACAAAATAGCAGTTTGCTATTGACATTCCGAAATTCATACTGCACTTATAGCCCTCGAAGTATAAGTTAATCATGCATGCTTATATAAGCTAGAGTGTTTTTATCTGACACTGAATTGTAGTTCGGAAGTTCCAATCACGAATATTGATTAGTTTGGTGACAAGAAAGCAGTTTATTATTTTTAGAATGTTTAGTGGTCATTGGTGTGTAAATTTCGTGCATGTCCGTCACTACATTTCTGCATAGCATCAAATGTCTGCACGGTATGCGAACAGTCTTGGTAATGTTTCGCGAAGATTAATCCTTCCAAATCAATTTAAAGATGTCTCATGATTGAGTTCATTAAAATTATCAGCTCATCAAAATTAAAATAATAGAACTTTGAAAGGTTTTCAGAAAACGCCTCTTATATTGATGACGTCACAACATTATCAGATTGAAATTTGCACCAATGACCTCAGAGGTACTGACAGTAAATATATTTAACTTTTTTTTTTCAGTAACTTTCCTTTCAATCAACCATAGCTCTTACAGTTACACCACTTTTAAGTGGTAGTTTCCTTTCTCTTCCACAGTATCATGCTACTATATGTTGCTACTTACGGGGAAATAAGGCATTTGTTCCACAGAAAACAACCATACTGCATATATTTTTAAAACCAATGTTTGTGGACAGAGAATGATAGATCATTCACAGTAAGAAAGAAAGGGTGGCCTTCTTTTCAATAAATGCATTTCTCACAGATAGGAGTGCAATCATTTTTTGCTCAACAATAATTAGTTAACCCATCACATACATTGCCGAGCTGGAGCTTTGCAGATGTTCAATGATGAGTCTGATTGGTTTAGCAATTGCTACAGCTATTTTCTTTACATGCCATGTTGGTGTATTCAAAATTCCCTGTGTACCTTTAATGAGATCTCACAATGTTAATGGAATGTATGCATGACCATCCTCAGACCCACGTAAGACTTCTCAACCGAATATATTCATCACTGAATATATCAAGAGATACCCGCCCTAATGTTTTCTGTCAAAGATATCGTTTTATCTTGCTCTCGGGACCTTTTATCTTCTCTTCTGAATGACACTTTTCCCGTAACATGAGACTAGACATACACTGGCTTAATGACAATTTAGCAATCATCTTTATCCAAAGATTATTATCCATTAACATCATTGTTGTGTTCTGAATCGACTTGTTTGCTTTTGTGATATTCTTAATTCCAAACCAACCCGACTGCTTTAAGTGTGGCATCTTCCCTGTGCCAAGTCTCATCTGAGATCCACAGAGACAAAAGATGCAGACAAGATTAATTTATATTTTTATTGAGTCAGACTCTCCTGATTTTGAGGCGTACTTTGTCAGATTGGTTAAAAAAAGCAGCGACGCCCGCCTTAAGGAGTGATGCATTAGTGACGTATGATGTGTTGCCTGTAAGTTTCATTCTGGTCGTGTCGGTGAAATGTCACAGTCTAGTTGCATCTACCGTACCGATGATGGCTGTTGTGATCGAATTGATAAATAAAAATATCGCTGACCTTTAAGATCGACAACTCATTTCGACCATGCTAACTGCTTTGTTTCCGGCTCCGATCACAGAGTTTTGGTGATGTTTTCATTTCAACTCCCAGGTTTCTTAGTTGTTGCTCACTCAGCAAGGAAAACATAGACACCCACACGAGTTGGCGATATGCTGCCTGTGGTACTTGTCGCAGTGTGATGTCAGAATTGCACTGTTGATGTTTAAAGATTTGTGTGGAAATTACTTGATGAAATTATGAAACTGTTTTAAAACTGGCAATGGATGAACAGCACAATAAGCCTTTCACAGCCGATGCCCATTTCTTGGTCACCACTCCTTTCAGCCAACTACATAAAGTGGAACATTGACATCTCACGTAATAGTACATATGTGGCTGTGAATGGAAACTTTCCAGGATATGTAATACACATTTATAAGTGGCTGCGTAATAAAGTGCACAGTTGTACCCTGCATAATAATTGGAATCTTACATGCCCAGCACATAATAGCAACCTGGCTAGCCGGATGTGTTGTGCTGAATTGGTGTATCTGTCTGTCTGATCATTTACAGTGGTTCACACTGCTTCTTTTTTGTATAAGTACAGTTAAGTACTTGCCATGTACAGTTGATACCAATCATTTAGAAGGATTACCTCAAGATTAGCAATTCCTTCTAGTGTTCCATCTGGTCAATGAATAGCAGTCTACTATCCTCATTCTCAGTCAGGTATCTCAGAAGCTCATTTTATATACCTACCAAGGTCTCATTAAGCTTCATTGATATTATAACTAATTCAGTGGTGTATTGTTTTCAACAATCAAATTCTTGTAATAACTCTGTCAATCTTTTTTCTTTGAAGGTTTTAGTGTTGTAGCTTTTAAGATGTAAATACACTCTAGAAGAGATGGAAAAAAGCTAGACAAAGTGTAGTTAGGATATTAGCCATTACATGAATGTTATTTAGATCTGTACTTAAACTCATGGCCTTATACTGTTCCTAGAACTTGAATTGCACTTGGGGTGTACTTGGTTTTGTGTTGTTAACTCACAGGACTTGAAATCATTTACTTATACCTGTAGTAGACACACACAACCCATTATACTTTTAGTTGCACTATCCTTACACAACCCATGATACAGTAACTTTGGCTGTGTTCATACCTGCACTGTATTAGACTTACACAACCCATCATAACTGGCTATATTCATACCTGTACCAAATCACACAACCCATTGTACTACTCGTAGTTACGCTAGTCTTTTGGATGTACACAACCCATTGTAACTGTGACTATATTCATACCTGTAGTAGACACACACAACCCATAGTGCAGTAGGTATACATAACCCATTGTAACTGTGTCTGTATTCATGCTACCCGTAGTATCTAGACACGTACACAACCCATTGTACCAATTTCTACAGTTGTACCTGTTGGTAGACACACAACTCATTGTACAACTGTGCCTTCTAGTAACTGTTCTCGTACTTGTGCTCGCGTTTTCAGTCAGAACTTCACTTTAGCTTACCCTCTCCTTCAGTGATCATTTGCCATTCTTGTAGTTTATTCGATGTTCACTCTGGCTGTTGTCATATGATCAAGAAAATGATAAAAAAAAAAATCTGTATGCATTTTGCCAGAATTGATTATGTATGTCGTAAACTGCATGGTATGAATTACTTTGTTTGGAAAGTGAAGGTCAAGTGTGGCTTACTGTTTCATCTTTCAGTATTCACATCACAGAAATATTGCTACTTACTATGGGGCATTCATCAAGAAAGCACTGAAGGGCCATGATGACCAGCTATGGGTAACGTATCTCTAGTTCCTTATCGTTTTCATTTTTGAGCAGAGAATACGGATGTGCAAAACATGATGAATGAAATCACTTTTTCTTACATTTTGGATGTCATTCAGTGTTCATGTAAACAGCCAATTTCCAGTTCAGAAGTATAGTAGTAGTCCAGGTGCCCAAAATTCTGAGATGTTCTGAAGGACAATTAATTTCTATGATGAATCAGTTGGTGCTTATAACTTAATTGCAGAGTATTTTTAAAATGTGTGCAAAATAAATACTGAAAATTTTGGTGAGAGATTTGTACTATTAAACAAAGAAAAAAAGTTATACAGCTGGAAAGTTAAAAAGTAACTGTAGGTTTAAAAACTGTCACTGTGCTGTTTTTGGGATGTCGTTTCAGCTTGTCATGGAATTTTGTGGAGCTGGATCTGTTACAGACCTCGTCAAGGCCAGCAAAGGGAACAGCTTGAAAGAAGAATGGATTGCCTACATCTGCCGAGAAATTCTTAGGGTAAGAGATCTTGCACCATGCTATCATTAAATCTTTGTTGAACAGATGTACTTGACAGCAAGATTTAATCAAGGGCTTGAACCAGTTCATTCTTGGATGAATTCTTACCTCATCAGCCGTCTGTGACTGCATACAAGAGTCGCTAAAATCAAGGAAGTAGTGGTTGCAGTTATTTCTTTGGTGACATTAATTTAGTTAGGACAAAAGATATAACGTAGACCAAAAAAAAGTCATCTGAATCACAAAATAAGGTGAGAACAAACCACAGAAACAAGAGATAAAGAGAAAGGCAATGTCTTTTACAATGTTAATCCTCTCATCTTTGTAATCATTTGTTCATCTTTTGTGATAGGACAATAGGACAGATGGGTTAATTAGTGTTCTCTTGTCTCTTTTCATGTCCAATGTTTCAATACTGAGTGGTCATTTTCCCTCCAGTTGAAGCTTTAGTAATTAGTTGTCTCTACAGTAGTGATGCTATATTTTACCAGTCTGTCCTATAATTTTTTCGTTCTCAGTTTCCTTGTGCAAAAATTTCCCCATTTACAGCTTTGAAAAGGGATACCAAAGGTGACTCTATTCAAAACATAATTTAGGAAGTTTGTGAGAGAACTTCCTCGGTGATTCATAGCTGCTCGGGTCTGAACCAATTGTATCAAATTACCGGGACAATATTGTGCCCAGACATTGTTGACAAAATGTTTGGTTTTGAAACAAGATGGAAATGTTTTTGTTGTTTCAGCTGAATAACTTGGCTGCAAAAGTAGTTTCACTTGACTTTGTTATTCTGCTTGGACATGCAGCAGAGTTGTGTGCTGCAGAGGTCTGAATTGTGGGAACTTTTCCATGTCCGGGAGAAGAAAATATATACAAAACCCAGCAGGATGGTAATTCTGTGCCAAACGTTCCAAATGTGGCTTGAAATGTGTCTGTTTTGGTTGCCTGGAAGCCAGCAGTCGTTTGAAACACATCAAATGTGCAGAAGTTTAAGCTCAGTGATGTTTAAGTGCTTAGTTAGTCTTTGAATAAACAGTTTGAGATATTACCAATGACATGCTGATGTCACAATCGTAGTCACATCTAATGTCATGAATGTAGCCACACGATTTCATTTTGAAGAGTTAAACAAGGGATGAAGGAACTCTTTGTACAACTCATGCTCAGGTTCACATATCCATGGGGTTATTACTCTGTGGTCATCCAATTCCCACCTGGACAATTTTCCCTGGGACAATTCCCTGTTTGACAACTCCCTGTGACCATTGCTTCATGGAAACGGTTACAGTAGGGTTAAGTTTAGGGTGTCTGGCATTGTCCGAGAGGAAATTGTCCTACTTGGGAATTGTCTGGATGGGGATTGTACGGTGTAAATGTCCCCGACAGTTGCCCAGGGGGGAGTTGTCCAGGAACCTTATTGCTCATAATGTAATTTACACTTCAGGGCGAAAGGTTTCCTCTAAGCCAGATCTCTGTCAAGGTATAACCAGTGTATAGTGTCGCTGCTGAATACTGGAACTCATACTCCTCTCCCACACTTGCATTTGCATGTGAATTTCATAGAACGCACAGTTGGTATACTGTTGTACTAATGCACAATACTGTATTTGCTGCTATCCACACTACCTTTGCGCAGACAGGTTAAGTACCAACCTGCTTCCCGTCATCGCTGTGTCAGCGATCAGAGATTGAGGAAGAGCTGTCATTCTTTTGCTTATTTACAAAGTCACGATTCAAGGACCTCGAAAACATCCATTTGAAAAAGTTATTACGTGGATGTGAACAAACATCAAAGTTGTTGTAAGGGGCATAACACTTCATAGTGGCTGGCAAGAAAAAACAAAGTGTAGTAAGGGGATTCCAAGAAGTGATTTCAACTAGTCACAGTACTCCAAGACCAAATTGAAGTTCAGATTTGTTAAATTCACATTGTAGACATATATTTACCCCTTGCCTCACTAATGCTCAAATCGTCCTCGAAACTAATTCTGGCACCGCACTCCCTAAGACCTAATCCACCCTTGCTGGAGTACCCTCCACACATCTTCAACAAGTTACAGTACCCTAACACCAAATTTAAGTTCAGATTTGTAAAATACTTGATGTACATTAATGATGTAATCATGTGCTTTCATGAGGTTATATGCGACTCCTACTCGTAACTTGATACCCCAAGAAAGGTAACTTTAAAACATCTCATTATTTAAAAACATGTGTGTTTATCTGAGTGCTAGGAGCCTGTTGGTTTCCGTGGAGGGTGAGGAAGGGGGTTCATTTCCAGTCCTCTGTCGTTTGGTGGCGCTGTTCTCAGCTTGCAACATTAATGCCTCATGTGGTTCCATATTATATATTTGTACCAGTTCCATGCTCACACCTCACTGTGTTAAGTCAGTCAGTAGCTGCTGTTGCAGCAATTACTGTTCATGAAGGCAACAAGCAGTGGCTATGATATGTTTCATAAGTAGTGGGTCATGTTATACCACTGTGAAATACAATTCAATTTGGCATACATGTGTATTATTGATCTGCAATATGGGATATCACATGTTCCTCTCTGCAACACTGCAATTAGATGGGTTGCGCACAGCTGCTATCACATTTCTTGGTAAAGCAACATTTTCAAAGATTGCAGGATGTACTAACAGTTGAAACTGAAATGTTTCCTTATCAAGCATACGTACAGTAACACGATGCCACTGTTTCAAAAGTGCTGTGACTGAAAATTCCACGTTCCTGAGGAGGAGTGCTTTGCCTCACAAACTTGATCAAAAATAGATTTCCCTCTCAGTGAACCCAAATCAACCACAGGCAATCTTAAACTAGGTTTTCAAGAAATCTAATGGATCCTCCACCATCCTAGCACCCAACAATTGGAGCAAGTTTAAATACTTAAATAGATGACACAAAGATGGTCTGAGTGGAAGAAACAAGATGTGAACGGTTTTCTAATGCACCTTTACCTTTTTTTTTTAAATTTCTCACTGTGGCATGGTCAATAGCACCTCTCCCGTGCTTATGTTATGTGAAGTCTTTTGTAAACATATGCTTTATGAATATTAGTTTATGGCCAATCAAGGGAAGCTTAGTAGTTACTCTAGCAACCTATTGTAAAGGCGTAAAGCATATTGCGTTTTTCAAGGTATAGATTTTCATTTATCAAATCTGCTGTATATTCATTTTGCATTCTTTTATTTATGCTGATTGTTCTCCTCATCTTCAAAACAAGGAGAGGAAGTCCTCCCTTTAGTCACGCCTGTAATAAAAATAATCACATTTTTGATTGCCCATGTTTTTGTTTAATGTTCAATAACTTTTTACATGTATGTACTTTTAGCTTGAAGTCTTTTAGAGTTGGATAGTCAACATTAATTTGGTAGAACTTGAAGCACAATGAAAGTCAGACATGTTGTAGCTTTGCCACGTAGCAAAGAACAATCATCCATTGTTTCAGCTCACTCCCCGAGAAGTGACATCGACTGACGACGGCTGAATGTTTTGAATTTTCTTAGAATGGAGGCTGTTTTGTGGTGGCTGTGTTTCTGACACTGACGGTTTCATGTACGTCACAATCTTCTTGTGTCGACAAGAAAGAGTGCGTATTTCGCTCTCTTCTCAGTCATTTATTGATTATCTTAAGGATGAATGGATTATGAACTGTTTCCTCCATGATGATGGAATCTCTCTTTCTTCGGGACAAGTTAAAACTATCAAGAGATTTGCAAGCTTCCAGGCCTCGGGCAAAAAGTTGTTGATGTACATCTCCAGGCATTGATTTCCTTCCAATTAAGAGAAAAATGAAGGCACAAAATTGTTGCAGACCATGTTTTATTTTTAAGAATTCTGTATTTTTCAGACCCCCCTTCCCTTTTGTTTTTGGCTCTTTTTATATTTTTTCTTGTTTTTTTTGGCGACCGATCTACAGGGCCTGAGTCATCTACATGCCAACCATGTCATCCATAGAGACATAAAAGGACAGAATGTTTTGATGACGGAAGATGCGGAGGTAAAATTGGGTGAGTGGATTTAATTATCGACGAAACAAGCGTCTCAAGTCATGAAAATACTGCAGGTAGAAACATTTTCGCTTTGGTCTTGTGGTTATGAAAATGAAAGCTAACTATTGATCGCTTGTCAATGGTTAATTTTGTCCGATTGTGTGCTGGGTACCTCAAACAGTGATTTGATGGCAACTTTGACCGCAGATTTGTCCTTTGGTATTTCTTTCATAGAAATGGAATTCATGACAGCCCTCTGCTGGAGCTTGCACATTTAGCTGTTGTTGAAGCAGGAATGTGAAGGCGTATATAAATTTGCCACTTCGTCCTAAATGCTCAAAATTTTAACATTGCGTGCCAAAGTTTTGTGAAAAGCCTCACCTTGAATGTGGGGAATTCGACACTAGTGGTTTTGATAATTGATGGTTACAGCAAATTGCATTGCAATTTTAAATGAAATTTAAAAGTTGATTACACACTGTTGGTTCCTGATATCATCCAGGTAAATCAATTCACAATATCAGCATTCTTTGTTTTTAATTCTATGATTTCAAGTTTATTTTTAACCTGTGCTATGTTTTATTAGTTGATATTCCTGCAAAAAGTCAAGGTATTCCACTATTTATAACTGCATATCAGTGAGGTTCTGCATATATTAAGTTCACCTGTCGTTAGTCCCTCAAACTGGTGACAGTGTTATTCAGGAGATCAGCTACTGTTGAACACAACTTTACTACCATTTTGATTTTTTTCTTGACGCAGTTGACTTTGGAGTCAGCGCTCAGCTGGACAAGACGGTCGGTCGCAGGAACACATTCATTGGCACACCATACTGGATGGCTCCAGAGGTTATAGCCTGCGATGAGAATCCCGATGCGACGTACGACAACCGCAGTGATCTGTGGTCCCTCGGAATCACGGCTCTGGAGATGGCAGAGGGCCAGCCACGTTAGTATTGTACATGTGAAGAGTTTGTTGCATGCATCTGTCATGACTTATTTATGTCCTCCTACACAAGCCTTTCTTTTAGGAATTTCCTCAATATATGGTATACAAAAGCTCTGATTCTACTTATGCTTAGAATTGCTTTCAGCTGGTAACCCTAGTTCGAGATCAGGAAATTGTGTCTCCCTCATCCTGTTAGGAACTTGGTGCCATAATTCAGTGGTTGTCATATTTACAGTCTTCTCACTTGTGCTCCTTGTTTCACTCATTCTATTATCGTTATCAAAGGGTCATTTTCAATTTCCCACAAATGCTCTAGACATGACTTAAAGGTATGCCGAGTGATAACTGAAGTGGAATTTGTAGCAGTGAAGCTTAGGTAATTTGAAAGTTCATCATTCGACCCTTGGTCGGGACTCAATATGATGGGCTTTCCATCCGTGTGAAATCTATGGCTTTCTCATTCGAACTGTACGTAGTCAACCAAGTTGAATTTAAAATTTAACAGCTTTAGGCATCTTCCACATTTGCAGTTGCCTAAAGTTGTTAAAGCTTTGTCTGAATTTTCAAGAACTTAAGTAGTCTATCTAAGATTGAATGCTACCATTAAATGAGTAAGCTTTAATAGCTATAGAAGTTGTCTCTAATGTGAGTTCTATTCTCTCCCTGCCTGCTATTCAACAATGAGTGAAAAAGTACAAGAAAATTAAAGGTCTTCTAATGCTTCTAGAAAAAGTTTCAAAAAAATTCAAAACAGATGATGTGGAGTGTTGTACAGTGTCACTCTGTCTTTTGTTAAGCCTATATATTTTGCCATTTAATCACTTAATTACTAAGTTTCACATTGGTAAGTGGTATCAATATTTCTGAAGAAGAAATTGCATGCGTCCAAAATAAACCCTCTGGGGATACAAAGTTCTAAAATATCCTTGAACTAAAGGTTACATAAACAAAGGATTAACATAATACATGTCACGGGAGTCCATCTCTTAATGTCACAAATTTGCATATTTAGCCAATCAATGTTTATTCATGACACAGCTGTGAGACACTTGTTTGCCTTGAAATGTGTCAGTCTTTGACGTATTTGAATGGAATTTGTGGTTATTTTCAACATTTTCATTGTTTAATGCACTCAATAGTCCAAAGTATCATTTTCATGTCACAGGATGTTTCAGATAGGAATTTAATTTCTTTGTTTTGCAGCTCTCTGTGACATGCATCCTATGAGGGCGCTATTTTTAATTCCACGGAACCCACCTCCAAAGCTGAAGTCCAAGAAATGGTGAGTGTTACCTGGGAAATGAGCATTTGTTCCTGCTGAAGGGTTGTCTCTGAGCTCTGAGACAGCCTACCCAGTTAGTAGTATAAAATCTGATTGTCCTCTTCAAAATGAATTTGTGTCAAAAATGTCAATTTATTCCCAGGTGGCTGTTCCAAGAACACACTTGCACACTGTTAGCAAATTCATCACCACATTCTGATATGTGGTAAAATCGTCATTTGATTCAAACACTCACCGAATCTGGTTGCCCCAAGGACAACCCCGCAGCAAAATTTGGTCATCCTGTAGTGATTTTGGTGGTCTCAGCTGCCAGGACTACCTTCATTAGTTCACAGTATGTTTGTATGAAATCTCTGCTGCTTAAGTCAGGGATTGTGACTTAGTGTGAGGTAGAATTCCATCTTAGTTGCCTGTAATTAAATCACATTCCTTATTGTCATGGAGAATGGTGTTTAGCATTCCTCAAAATCATCCGCTCATCCATCGAATCTTCTCTCTCTTCAGGAATAAAAAGTTCACTAATTTTATAGACAAGTGCCTGGTAAAGGACTACTACAGTAGGTCAACCACACAACAACTCTTGAAACATCCTTTCATCAAAGATATACCCAACGAAAGGCAGGTACGGATCCAACTCAAAGACCACATAGACAGAACCAAGAAGAAGAGAGGTGAGTTTTCTCCCCTTTCTGAGATGCCCTTTAAACCTGTACATTATTCAATGACTGTAGTTTCATTAAGCTTGTAGCATTGATATATTGTTAAGTGTCTCATTCTGTTTCAATTAGAATCTATCTTTAAGTTTATTCCCTCTTACTTAAATGCAAACCTTTGCCCATTGGTTAAATATCGTGTTTTTTTTTTTTTTTGTGTCAGTTTCCCGCTTTGTCCTTCTTTACTTGTATTGTCATTTTCAGCTAAGTCTTGACAGCAGTTAAGACAAGTTTCAGACTATTAAGTCATACCCTGTCCATGAAACAATATTGTTTTGTCTCATTTTGGAATAATCTGGTGTGGGTCAAGAATTTGTTCCACTTGCATCTTCACACAAAATTTTTTTGGTTACAAAAATTGCATCACACTTTGTCATTTGGTTTTGGAAGTGGATATAGATTTGCTGATGTGGTGGTTAAATGATGCTCTTACATTTATTAATATCATCTTTCAGTTGATGATTCTACAACAGACTATGAGTACCATAGTAATGAAAGTGATGAAGATGAAGCGGTGGAAGACGAAGGAGAACCAAGGTAGACTAATCCTGTCTCTTCTGTTTAGTAAAGTTTAGAGCAGCAGTCATCAGTATTTTTGTGAACTACAACAATTATGTGCTATCTCTACCATCCTCTTCACTTTTTCTTTGTAATTTAATCCTGTGAAAGTAAAAACATGATGTTTCCGCATGAAAGTCTTGTCAGTAAAGCTGTTCTGAGAAATATCAGACTTCTTCCACTAAAGACTGGTCTGAGATTTTTCTATCACTTTTTGACAAAGTCTTATTTGAAGTTTTAATCCATTTGGTGTTGCTTTTCTTGAAAGTTTCACCCCTCTCTGGTTAATGAACTCTTCCATAGTGCACTGCTATCTTTATGCAAACATGTTATGCTCAGAGGTCCGAATTCTGTCCAGCAGAGGTTTCATGCTTAGTCCACTAGACTCCATTCACTGGCTATGGAATCATAACCTAGGTTGAAATCTTTGATTTGGCACGTCACCTTTAACAGGTGTTTATTGCTGTAATGTTCTTTTGTAACATTCAGTGTACTGCAGGGCGTGGTATAATTCACTGGGAAGCCATTTCTGTTTGACCCCAGAGGAGGCTAGTAATCACTGTCGGCAATTCCTTACCTGCCCATGGCCAGACCATTACCGTTTTGTATATTCCAGTTTCATCTCATTTATGGGTTGGTAAAGTAACAATGATGTTTGTGGATGTGTTAACAACATGTTTAGACCATAACCATGGTTAGTGAGTTTGATTAGTGGGACCTACTGTGGTTATCCCAGTGCTAGGTTGTTAATAGTGGTGAAATTTTGCAAGCCCTCATCAGGTGTCTGGACTATGCCCATCGTTCTACACAGAACAGGTGCAGATCCTTATCTGTGTTTGCCCATCTTTTTCTGCTGTTGAGTCTTTTGGTCTCTATAAAATTTTTTACTCACTTTCCTGGTCAGTTCCCTGTGAAGATGTTACACAAAGGTCATTTGATCAGAGATGGCCGTTTTGCAGACGGCCGATCCAGTTTTGCTTTTGGCCTCATTGGCCAGCATTATCAAAAGTACCTGAAAACACTGATATTTTCCCCAATCATTTGAAATCCAATTTAATGTGTGTAGAATTCCATATGCAAGCATTCTAAGACAGTTAACCTCCTATCATTCAACCATTTTCATCTCAGTTCAATCCTCCCTGGGCCAACGGAGTCTACTTTACGTAAGAACTTCCAGAGGTTACAAGCCGAGGAAGGTCGGAGAAGAGGACTCGACGACCCTCCTCGTCAGATGGAACAGGAAATCAGCCCCATCCCGAGGGAGCCGAGGAGACCGGCAGACCAACAGAGGAACAACCAAGGAAGGTTAAGCCAAGCAGTAGGTAAGGTTGACTGTGCAGAAACCTGGTGTGCTTGCTACTTTAGAGTTGTAAGATGTGTAGTCAAACTCAGCAACTCAAATGCTGAAGATTTTATTTCAGACATAACTGAAGCAAACTGGGTGAGCTCTCTTCCTCTTAATTGCCAAGATTTCTGTTTTGAGAGGCTGATGCTTACTTCATCTTGGCACGTCTGGTGAAATTTGATGGTACTGTTTCAAGCACATTTGGGCCTTCGTTTGGCTTCACGCTGCAATCATCTCATGACCTCTTCTGAACCCCACATCCCAGAGTGAGTCCACCTCACGCAAAGAAAACAAGAAAATGATGTCAATGATTAAATGATGTAAACGGAAAGACCTATGCAGTGTATCTGAAACATAATCTCCTGCTTGAATTATCTTGTTAAGCGGTGGTTCTTTCTGTACATCTCATACATCTGGTCCTTCAGCTGACCCTCCTGCTTCCCCCATCAAAACCTTAAAATTTTTCTCTGTTCAAAGAACAAAAGCAAATCTGTATCATGGGCCTTATGGGGGATTAGTGTAAAACATAATTATTTCTGATGGAGAATGGTATCTGCATCCTGAAACGGTAATATGATTCTACCTATTGCTCCATTGTGCATCTCCCTCTTATTCCTTGCCTCCTCCAAACTCCTCCCTCCCAACCTTGTGTTCCTTGACAGACAAGCGTCTTTAATGAAGTTCCAGCTCCCCTCAAAAAATCATGATGTAATGAAACAAAATTCCTCAGAGAAAGTGGAGGTTGTCGTTCCATGCCCTGTTTTTGCATATTGATTATTAACACTGTATGTTCATTTCATGGTAGATTAGAGCCACTGTCTTCGCAACTAAATTCCCTTTTCTGAATTCTTCATTAAATTTCTAGTCTTGTGCGAAAAGGGGCTTTTGATCAAAATTTCCTTGCCTACCGTCAGTCATCGTTGTAAAGTTTTCTTCCCCCGCAATTGCCATTCTCTGTATGACTAACTCACCGTGGCATTTGTCTAGTAACCCTCAGCATTGCCTCAGAGTGAAGCGTTATGTTTGTTTCCTTTCTGTTGAGGCTCTGAAAATAATTGCTAAAACATCTGTCAATTTGTTTCACCAGAAGTTGTGAAGTCTTATTGTTTTCATTGGAAGGATGTTGGAAAAATCGGGAATCGTCAGACGAGGAATAAAATTAGAAGCTCTACTTGTTGGTTCATTACAGAAGAGAACAAAATACCCAAACTCCTTATGGAAACCTTGTTCTTTGATTCATTAAATCTTTTAGTAAGGTCTCTACATTTCTTAAAAAGGTCTGAAAGCTTCTGTCTTTTCAACTTTTTGTGAACTTTTCATGCATTGTCGATCAAATGCAAAGTTGGTGTAGATAACGTGATGCTGATCAGTTATCCTAATGCACCATGTTTCCTTTCTGTTGTTCAGCTTTTAGCTCTTAATGTATAGAACGTTTGCCCCCCCCAAAAAAAAAAGAAGGGAAAAGCAAAAGCAAAAGGAACAGATTTGTATTAAAAGTGCAAAGACTGAACCATCTGGTAATTTAGATCAAATATCTGTGGTTTGTTGTCATAGGCTAGGTTGTGGTGGATTGGATAAATTGTCACACTTTGGCTGCAAATTAACTTTTTCTCCACTGCTAGAATCTTGCTGCTGGAATCCTTAGTGCTTGATAAGTAAATAATGCATGATATAATGCACTTTCTTCGTCTTATTTTGTTGAAGTTTGTCATGAGAGCCTTTTCCAGAGACACGTTTTGAAAGCACATCAACAAACAGATTGCAGAGAATTTGCTTAAGTGATTTCACAGAAAACCCACAGGCTGCTTTTGGTGATAACGTTTATCCCCAACGGAGTAACCGTGCATTTGCATTTCTGTAAAGGGGAAAATTGTGCATTCGGGCAAGACTAACATTTCAATGCCAATTGCTGTCGACATTATGCAAAATGTTATTGGCCAGTTCGGGATTTTTTTTGCTGAATATTGGGAACAAAAGGGGTCGAAACAAATGTACCAGAGAATATTTGTGTTTAATCTGCATGGCTCTGTTCCTGGTGTATCTCGGTAATATTAAATGTGAGATGCCTTTAAAAGTTAATTCTCTGTATTCTGAAATCATTACCATCTTCAAAGAGCAGAAAAACCTGTGGGGGAGGGAAGTGAAAGTTAAAGATTTTCACATGCAACTTTGTCAGTGATATTTCTTTTTGGGTGGCAGAAATGCCCGAACAGCATGGCATGGGTAATTATTTTGCTGTGGTAGAGTAGAGGCCAATATTAAGTGTGGTGACCATCAGATGCCAGAGTAGGCAGCATGCTCATGAGTTGTATTCTATCTCCAGTGTGCAAATGCCACTGGTGCATATACAACCACAAGGATGTTGTAGATTCATGCACTCTGCATGAGATTCAGTGGTCACGAAAACCAAAGCATACTTAAGTGATGATACATGTATAAATAATGGCATAGAGGGCGTTTTTCATATTTTGCGTTCATCTCATTTATGGGGGTGATAGGAAGATGTGGTTGAGAAGTGATTCATCTTGAAAAGTCACTTCTAGGTAAGATCATTTTCTCTGCAGTGCACTGTGCACTCTGGTATGTAGGATATAATAGCAGATTGTTTATCATGGTGTAAAGGAATTTACATCATATTTTGCTATATTTTTTTTCTCCCATATCTCTTTGGGATTACATTTGTATGCCTTGTTACTATTGGTCACAGTTTTGGAAAGTGTGATTACAAAAAATGGAGATAGATTGCAGGTCTGGCATTAAAATGCTTCATCTCGAAACAGCCATGAGTACAGCTGCAGAACGCTGAAGTTGCTGACAAGAACAAAACTATCAAAGGAAGAAGCAGAATTTAAGAATAAATAAACCTCATTTGCTCATACCTTTGGCTTGTAACAGGACTGTCTGCACCTAGAGTAGACTTGTGCATAAACCATATGTATTGGTAAATCGATTCAAAGAGGGTCTGCGCTTGTAACTGCTCACACCCCTTAACCTATATCTTTGGTTGTCTTTGGACCATTGGCCAAGAAGATGGGAATGGAATGGTTTTAAGGCTTTGATGGAGGGTTTTGAAAGCTCTTTAAAATGTTAGTTTTGTAAACCTGAAGAGAAGGAAGGGCCAATACATTTTGTCATGAAGTCCCAATATTTGTTATGTTTTGGATGTGTTCGATCTCTCGCAGGCATCAGTTCTAGAATTGTTAGCATGTGCACAACATTTTTGTTGCATTAATTTCTTTCACTGGTAATTTATTTCAAATTACACAAAAAGGGAAAAAAAGAAAAAAATCGGAAGAATTGCTCTGTCTCTTAAGATCTTTGTTTTAATGAGCTCTGCTTTGCAAGTTCTGTTGGTTTGCAAATAGGAAATACCCTTCTGCATTTAGGAAGAGACCATCGGCTGCCTGACGTGTATATTTTGTCACATACTTGTGGACGTGTGTGTGTACTTTTGAAAGGACCAGAGCCAGAACAAATGTCAAGCAATGATTTTGTCATTTGAAAGGAGAATTTCTTTTGCATTGTTTAACATTTATTACCTCACAGAGGATCACACTCCACCAGCAACCCCCCTATTAGCGGTGCCCATGGAGGCACCAAAACCGATGCCTCTAGTAAGGCAGAATGTGGGTAAGTCACTCAAAGAAGCAGTGCATGATCTCAACAGCTCCTCCTCTCGGTAACTTTTGCATGAAAATATAAAAAAAAAATAAGAAGAAAAACAGTACAATGGCAAATCAATTCATGTAATTTTGAATAATCATCATCCTTTTATTTGCTGTGGTTAACATCAGCTCTCATTCAACTAACAGTAATATTTCTTCATCACATGTTTTTTTTGTGTTGTTTTTTTTTCTGACTTTTTTTTTGGTATGAATTGGTTTACTTTGATTTGATGGGGACATTCTACGGGGTTTGTAAATTTCTATCTCAATACACTACATGTATAAAGATATTGTCACACTAGCAGGACATTCTGGTATTCTTTTGAAATGGTGTCAGGGTCTCGATCCATTGTCATTGTGTATCAAACTTCTCTTTCATGCTTCTTTGCATGTAAGCAAACTATGTCACTAGTTTAGGTGTGAAGAATATACGTAAAATAAGTCTTTTTGCAAAATTACTGACCAAGAAATTGCCTGAACTCTGGAAAAGGTAGATCTCTCTTGATAGTTTTGCAGACAGTTTTGCATAGATTATAGACGTTTTAATCCTTCGTTTGGATTGGTAGGCTCTGGGCAGTAGTTGTGTAAGCTCCTCCTTTGATCTGCTGTGATTGAAGTGTGTGGTAGTAGTAAAGGACAGAGTAGTTTTCAGGTTTTCAGCTCAATTGCACGTACTTTCAACTTAAGTATATAGTACAAAAGAAGAATGTCAGACGCCAGTTGTGTGTTAAATTTCATTACTGCTGATACTTTAAGACCCACCAAATAGAGAGAATGTAAACTGCTCAACTAGCTGGAAGGTGTTTTATTCCTTAATAACTTGATTCCAGTTCAATATTGTTCACCTAGGAACACTATTCAAGTCTAACTAATCCTTACACAATTAGCTCGCTCAGAACAATGCTTTGATCTCACGTGTTTAGCTGCACACAGTTTCAGGTGACACAAAACTCTGAACAAATGAAGATGTTTACCACGTTAACAACAGATGGCACATGATGAACTAAAGATGCAGAAGTCTACAAAATATTCAACCAGAATCTACCAGATTAATCAACCAGATACATCAGCCAGATAAAAACTTCAGTATATTTTGTTGTTAATCTCTTCAATCACAATTGAACTGTTTCTAACTTATTCAGAACATCCTTGCAAAGGAAGATTAAATAAACAGAAGTAGTGAGATTCAACCACACTGCTGCTCTAGTTAGCCTTCCCAATCCTACCCTACCAATGTCATCAATGCTGCAACATTGATGTGAAAGAAGATGCTGAAGGCTGAAGGCATCGTAGTGCAATCGATGTTGTTACAACATCCTGGCGTAATCCATTGTATCGAAGGGTGTAATGACACTCACAACCTGGATATTGCTGGGTCATTTGCAACGTGACCAATGTCTCTTTGAAGGTCATAGATACATGTTCAGTAGTTGTGGTGCTGATAAATATTAATCTTAAGTTCATTCATGTCACCTAATCCACACAGAATTTTTATAATGTGCAAAAATCATGTCTCAAGATAAGAGGAAACCCTTTTGTGCATGATAGAACAAGACGTGGCATCGAGTCGTACCGTCGTGATTAGGGTTTGTTCCTTCGATGAAACCGTATCATGTACTATATGATGTGAAGACTGCTGTTCATGTGCATCTTGAATGTCATCGCCATTGAACAAAAAAAAAAGGTTGATTGAGAGAGGTAATCATCCTGTGATCTTTCCGGGAATACATTTGGTTAGTCTTAAATGGCAGTTCCACTTGCGGCTGTGTCTGTTTCATCTGAAACTTATAAATCTCTCACCAGAAGATACAAAAACTTTGGGAGTTAGACAAAATTGTGAGATGAGCACTTCATCGTCATAGATGTCGTAAATTCCTCACTGCATCACCCACAATGTGTTCAGATTATGTTGACTGAAAGAGATAAAATTATGGCTGCATTGTTAGCTCGGTTAGGTTTTAACCAAGCCCTTGGTGCTGTAGTTGTACTTTTCATCTCACTCATTTACATTAGAATAACAAGACAACGTTTAAGAAGTGATCACAAGTTCATTTCTCTTTTTGAAAGTTGTTTATGAAACTGCATTTTTGGTCAATATTTTCTTTGAGTGCCTTGAGGAAAGTGTTTTTTTTTTTGTTCCTAAACATGAAGGACATAACACTGATATATAGTTCACCCTAAATATACAGTCAGGCTTTTTTGGGGGTCCTTGAAGTTTCCATGAATTTTTTCTTGTCATACTAGTTAAATAAGTGAAGTTTTCGCTTCCTCAGCATTAGTTCAAAACTAAACAAAAAGTTCCATTATTGTAGTTTGAAGTAGATGCTATTGTTGGCTTATTGATGCAGCTTCCCTATCCAATCTGTGTGTCATATTTTCTCCACCAAATCCATATCTGATTAGATTTGATACCCTACTTGACCTTTCTGTCACCAAGATAACGCAGAGTTTCACTTTTTTATCATTTTTTTATTTTCTTTAATCTTTCATTTCTTTGCTGTTATTATTATGTAATAATAACCGCCAGTTGGATTAGATGCAGAGTTGGGAATCCATGTTATGGTTTGGTTCTTGATGAGTTTTAACATGTTTAACATTTTGACAACCTAATACATTCCAGGAGTTTGATATGACCAGTATTTTACAGTATAATTTTTCGGAGGCAGACCTCTTTTCTGACATAAATACCTGTCTGGGAACTCAAGCAGGATACATACTTTTATGACATAACAAAGATCTGTTCGCTCGAATAGTACCGCTATAAGAACACATTTTAATTTACAGAGTTAAAATAACATATCCCCAACTACTGTACCCTCAATGGGGTTTACAATATCATGTATGTGAATCCCTTATAATAACGTGACATGCATGGGTGGAAGTATTATCTGGCATTCAACACTGTCTTTACATCCACCAAATCTGTTTCAGATACCATGATTCTTCAGAGACAATCAGGTCTTAGTTTCTGTGTAGATGGCTATCCAACTTTCTCCCATGTTTCCTATTTGAGCTTCTTTTTCGTTCGTATCACACTTTATCACGTCTAAATTATAATCGATTATAATCTGTATAAGTCTCTTTTATAACAATTGAAGGTTTCATTTTCTTTTCTATGATATATCATCCATGTTATTTTCTTTTGGGGATCATAGTGTATCGTGATCTTTTGCTTTCTTGATGGTCTATGTACTTTCTGAGACAGTGAGAGGACATTTTAGAGCATGAAGTTTTGGTCTTAAATTGTAACGACACAGTATTTACACTCTCAATATCCCCAGAAACTTGGCACTCGTCAAGAAGTTACGATATTATGACCCTTGTTTTCTGCCAGCTTGGAAAATCTTCACACAAATTGTAAAAGAAACAGTGTCTTGAGGAAAAATGTTTTCATTTCAGAGGATCAGAAAAGTAAATGAGAGAGGAAAATTTACCCTCTGACTAAACTACTTTTTACTCAGCATTCATGTGAGGGTATGTAAGAAGTAAAGAGAAGGAAACATATCGATACCCTTTCACAGATATAAATTATAGTAAATTAATCCATATGAATTGTTGAGATAAATGTCAATTGATTGTGATTAACTATGGACATGGTAGAGATCGAAGCAGAGATTTGTAGAATTCCAGGATCATGCATGTTTATGTGTTTGAGCATTCCTTGATAGTTTTAACAGTAGTTCATGTCAGGGTCCCGTGAGTCTGTAAACGAGTCTGCGCGATGGTGTGAAGTGTGTTTCCCTTTTTAAAATATGAACTGTAATGCATGTGTGAATGTGAATCAAGCATGGCTTAGTATGTATTGCAGTTGCACACACACAAAAACACAAACAGAGATGGAGAGAAACAGACAGAATGTCTTCATTGATTTAGTCATTGAATATTCATAAAGTTGGTGTCCGTTCAATCAGTGGATCTTAGCTAGAATCAGTAGTTGCCAGATTATCAAGAGGTCTCTCTCTCGAATTGTGGACTCAGATCTCTGACATAGACCTTTTGTCTTTGTTAGTGAAGAGACATTTAGATTTGTTTACAAGTTGCACTGAGCTTGTTCACATTTAGTGGGAGTGGTACTTGCAGAAGACACATTTATGTATTCATTGTTGACATTAACATGCTCTGAATATTCAAAACTAATTACATAAATTTATTTCTTTTTAACTACTTGACACTGAAACAAGGTCACCATGGCAACACCCTCCCCCCTTTGATCAATGTGTAGTGTGTTCTGCCTGGATGAAAATACTGAAAGCAGCTCATAAAACTATGCATGGCTGTGTTGTGTGAATTTGGATCTGCCCGTTTAGAAAGTCATTAACCACAAAAGACGAAAAATTTTATCCTGCTGAAAGTGAAAACTGTTCGTCCAAGATTGATAGCAGAAGGCCTGTGTTGGACTCCGAATCACAATGTTTTATATGAAATGTACAGACACGAGTGTCCTATCTGGTCAACTTAAATTTTGACAACAGCTTGATGGTGCTGATTATGGGCCTTTCTTGTTTTGCAAGAGGACAGTCGACATGCCAAAATGATTTGGTCGTTTTGACGTTATGCTCGCACACGTGTTCTCTGCAATGTGAAAATGTGCCCTACATTTGGCATGTGAAGAGTACATGGCAAGTTTGTGAGGTCCCTGTACACATCAGGGAGGATCTTTTTGTGGTGATCAACAGCTTTATTGCTAGATCTTGTATTTAAACCTTCTTAACATTGATCCATCATTATGTTATATCAAAAGTTACCACACAATATGCTTAATTAACCCCCCATAACCTACTGAATGTATCAAGATATATCTTTGGCACACTATTCATAGGTATAACTTTTTATAAACCAAGGGTCATGTACTCATTAACATGGACCAGAATAAACACTTCATAATTCCAGAAAGTGTACCAATTTGCTGATTAGATTTGTGTAAAAATAAAATCTGAGACTCAAGTTCTACAGAACTGGAAGCATGTCTGTTTGTCTTAAAACTTGGTTTGTAGAAATAACTCAAGTTACCTCCCTGCAGTAGAAATTGACTGTGATCTTGTGGATTTTATTGGACAAGTTAAGGTCAATTCGAACTGTCTCTGAATCTTATCATTGCAAGCCATCTATCAGTGAACTCCACCCTTGAAATATCAGAGACAAAGAAATGGCTATCACACTTGGTGACATCAAATTGGGGGGATCTAAATTATTTCTGAGAAAGGTTGCAAATTGGACTAAGAGTTAAACTTAGTCTGTAAATGTAAATGCCTTATTAAGTAGGTTAGTAACACAGTATGCTATATATTCAAGAATAACATTCTAGCTATTTGGCCAAGGTCATGGTATTGCCGTCATAGTTCCCATTATGCAAAAATTGCCCATTGGTTGAAAGATGTGTGTTTTTACATTGATCAAATCCCTTTCCTATTAATGAATGGAAAGTGGCAGTCAAAGAAATGTATTTGACAAACTGACTAACTTTGTAAAAAGTCTGAATGTTTTTGTGTCGCTTTCTGTGGTAAAACTGCAGATGACAGTTAGCAATTTATGATTAGTGTGGAATGTGCTTACCTCTCCCATGGTTAGAAGCTGCTCAAGTTCAAAAGCACAGACATTCTCTCAAGGGTTTGATTTGGAGATGTTGAACTTGTTAACGCCTCACTTTCTACGTGTTTGTCTCATATGGAAAAGTTCAGACCTCTTGTCTGGAAAGACTGCAATTTATGAAGTAGAATTTCATCTGTATTATCTGTTGTTTTTCCCCCCACAGCTTCAAAACCGCAGGTAGCCCAATTGAGTCAAAGTCCCTCCGCCAAACACCGGGCTAACAGAGGCTTGGGTGGAACCAGACCAGCTAGCTTTCAAGGGCCTGCCAAAGATCCTATGGTATGATTGAAGCTTTCTCTTTTTGATTTAATGTATCAGCCAAAAGGCTTTACTTGCCAAAAACCAATTCTGCAAGTATTTTAGGCATATACTGTAGACACACATAAAAAAAACCCTCTTACTGTCATCATTTGTTCTTTGGCAAACAGATGTCTCCTTCTGAAGTTAATTAACAAGTTTATAGGGATTTTCTCTTCTGTAATGTTTAGATACTGACCCCCTTTACCCTGTGACTGATGTCAGCTACTGCTCCCTAACTAACACAGTCTCTCTACCAGCTAAGTTTCAAACAAACTTATTTACAAGTACAGTTGACATAATTCCAGGTGAAAATGAGTAAGTAGGCTTATGTTAGGTTATGTTTGTATCTTCATAGTATGCAGCTTGCTATGCTGCTTATGTGAAGTCAACTTTGAAAGAGATCTGGAGTTGTCTGAACAATGTTTTGAAGTTTCTGAATATTTTAAGACATATGGTGGCAACTATTCAGTGAAGTCATAATATGAATACCCTTCATAGTCACCATCTTCTTTAGTCAGATTGATCACAGTGAATGCCCAAAGATCACCTTTAGCCTGGTATTTCTTGATGTAGTCTTAATTGCAGACAGAGTTCCCAGAGGAATCTAAAATGTGCACTCTGCAGGAGACCGAAGAAAACCCTTTAACAGTTTTTCTATCCATTGAGTAATAACTTTATAACCTCTCCTAATATTTTACCAACTTTCATTGAAAGTGACAAGTAATTGTTTTTTTCTCTTCCATGTTTTTTCACTGTCTTTAATATCCCTTTCTTTTTATCCCTCTATCTCTCTTATTGAAGGATCTGGTAGCCCTGGCAGCTCAACTTAATGCAATCGGAGGTCGCCACAGCCAGTCCAGCCGAGAGGAGGAAGATAGCGACGAAGATGGCGAACAGGGTGCAGATGGCACTGTGCTGGCATCGGCAATGCCACAGCCTTTGTAAGTCATGGTTTCTCAATTTTTAATTTTCTTCTTGTTCATTTCATGACCTCTAAGGAAAGACACGTCGTAATTCGCCGTTACAGGAAGTTCACCAGAGGGAGTCTTCAGATGTGTGAAAATAACACAGAAAGCAAAACTCTCAAGAAAGCAAAACTCGTAACAGAATTAGGTTATTGTGATTACTAGCAAGATTTAGGAAAAGCTGTACTTACTGAAAAAAAAAAACCTGATACCCCTAGGAGAGCTTACTGTGGTGACCTAATGAGGTGTTAATTCTTTGCCCTTTGTATGCAGTTCACCTGCACTGCTAGCTGTGTGACTGTCTTTCTGTACACACCTTGACATTAGCTAACAATGAATACTTCAATAGCTTTGTACCATGAGCACCAGTTAGTTTAGTTGATTAGTGTTTCTATGTAAGAAAGTTTAATTTAACTTAATGTGCGTAAGATTGGGCCTACCACAGGATAAAATATAACTCCTCAAATATGAGACAGAATTTAATGTTTTAGGACAGATTATCAACTGCTAATGATAATGGTGCAATAATGTGAAGAAATAATTTTTTTTAAAAAAGACCATTTAAAAAAGACCAATGAAAATGGAATGTAATTGAAGGATCTGATATTTGAAGTAAAAATAAAAGTTGTAAGGAAAAAAAAAAAAGGTCTTTGACAACATTCAGAGCATCAATAACCTTATGGCCCAAAAATATCATTTTAAGTTCCAGTCACAGAAAACAGGAAAAGGTCTGTTTATCCTCTGTGAAATTTACAAATGCATCAAAAGTTGAATCTTTTTTTTTGAAGATGTAAAAAAGTGGCTCTTTGTAAGTGATTTATAAACTCTGCGACCAGCACTGAAGAGTATGTCACTGACAGGGAAATGAAGGGACCAAGAATTACACAGTCAGCTGCAACTATTTTTCACGAACATCTTGGCAAACGCAGCTTTTTTGCAATCTGTGCCATCAAATTTTTTGAGCCCTGGAACTATCAATTATCTACTGGTTGGTTCTGTGCTGCTTTGTCACATCCTCTTTGAGTTGCGTCTCTTAGTTCTTACAGAGAGTAAAGTATCGCTTATTCTGGCAACTCATCTGTTTTGTTCTTTGTTTACTAATTTTGTAAAAGACCTTGGGGGAAAAAAAAATGATTGGTAAGAAAATAAAGATAGGAATCTGCTCTCTTTTCTGGTGGCTGCATTTCATCAACCCCTGGAGTTGTTGTTTTGAGTTTTGTTTTGATTCTCACTTTGGTTAAATGAAGCTTTATATTTGACACCTGGAAAGTTGCTGGTCCCTTTGACAGCACAGAAAAAGATGTCTGCAGCAAGAGAAGTGTCAGCACATCGAGCGATGTGCATTTCATGCATTAAATAGCAGACACTGACAAAGCTGCAAACCAGCTTCTGATATGTGCTAGCTTTGTGGTGACGTTTTTAATAATCGGATCCAGTAAGATCGCTTTATTGTCAGTTTCTGGTACCATTCCCAGATGAATTTTCTCTAGGGAGTGGTGAAACATGGACAGCACCTTGTTGTTCAGATGGTGTGACATTTTGAAATCATAATAGTTGCGTACCTTGCATTTACTCTCTTGAATTGGGAGGTCCTTCGCTGTTCAATAACTTTCGCAAAGGCACGACTCTGAAAGATATTTGTGGCCAAAGCGTTGAAGTGAACAAATACTCTCAATGGAAGTGAATTACAGGATATTGCATTACAATACTATCTTGAATATCAGGTAAAACCAAATTTCTTGTTGGAGGAAGAATGATAGGCATTAATTTGTTGTACTTTCGCCTAGACGCCTAGTCAATAAGGACATCTGATTTACATATAGGCTGTGCCACATTGAAGGTGAAGTGCATTGTGGGTGTATTTTATTCGACCATCTTTTCTCACTTTTTTTTTTGCATTTGCTCTGCGTAAAATAAATTGTGGATGTACTTTTGTGTGCGGACTTATTTCCTTGATCTTTCTGATATGTATTTACTTTAGGTAAATTTTGAAAGGGCACTTTCTCTTTTTACTGCCTACATGATGTATAGTGTTTAATGAATGGTATTGCAGGTGAAGTAAATATTAAAGTTGGGTCCTCCTTTGATGTGTATTTTTGTTAATGAATGATGACATGCATTATGGTGGTTAGCATGTTACTTTACTTTAATTTTGAGTGCTATATGTATTGAAACTTATGCATTATTTCTGCTTTAAGTGTGTATTCTTTCAAGTGACGCCTGTTTTTC
>VJOZ01065467.1:0-11807 GCA_009801055.1 Stichopus horrens
ATCTCTAAGTGGTCTTTACTTTATATACTTCTCTGGTAATTACAAACACAACAAAAGCTGTAAATGATGTTATACAACACTACCATTGAAAAATAAAAAAATTATCTGACTTCCATGGTACTTGGAGGTTCAGAATGTCGTACATACTATTGTGGAACACTGTGGAACAAAGAAGTTGAACTGATCTCCTTTCCAAATTTTTCTTAAATACCAAAACTCATCACCCCAGACANNCCACCTACGTCTAGTCCCTCCCACAGCCTGTCTAAACATCCTCCACACCCACATGTGTAATCAAAGCAATGGATACATGCGTATGTTGTGTGATATGAGCCACTCCACATCTTCCGAATCTGCTGTCAATCAAAGAGTATATTCCAATTGAGAGTTGTAGCTTGGGGTGATGAGTTACTGACTTTAAACAATAGTTAACCTAAGTCTTGCAACTTAAGCTAAAAACCAAATTTATATTGATTGTTTCTTTTCCTCTCTGTATAGTAAGTCTGTGTAACGTACAGCACACAGCATAAACTGCAGGTTTCTGTTTCACCTGTACAGTGATAGGTGCAATACTACACGTCTAATCCGAGGATGGGAAGCATTACTTCTGGTGTATTTAGCACTGGGGATCCCCATTGAAAACTTGCTCATTTTTACTGATAAACTGCAGGAAAAGTTATTAAGTACTGTTAATAAGAGATATCCTGAACTAATTTTGACAATAAAAAGACACATGTGTCTTGCTCCATGGATTGAGCATCTTGACAGTTAAATTGGCTGCCCAGTAAAGTGTTAGGCCAAAAAGGTTGACATTCAAGGATAACATCTTACAATGTGATCCACAGAAGAGAATTACTCTCCATGAAAAAATGACCCCCAGAAAGCCAAGGCAAACTTCATTTGCCTGCCATGTATCCACTGAGTCCCCTCTGTCCGTAGTGATGTGTCATCTTCTCTTTCGAGTATGTCGGTGGAGTGATCTCGCCTCAGATAACGCTGAAAATTTGCAGCATTTGCATGACGTGGGAGGAGGCACCACTGGGCGTCGGATGCTAAGGAGCCTGTTACTGGGCCTTCGTCAAAGATGATCGGCATTACGGGGGAATTAAAGGACATGTCAGGATCGACATGAGGTCAAGATGACAGGACCAGGGTTTACTGGCGAATACCACACTGACAGGCATGTCATCAGAAAGCTTTGTGGAAACATGCATCATGATCATGATAACATATATGTTGCATTACGACCCATACCAACCCTCACTTTTGTAGCTGGAGATGATCTGGTGGACAGTTTGACCGCGGACTTGTTTACATTCCTTATCCTGATCTAAGCTGAGCTGGTTGCAGAGGGGAAGGGGACAGACTGTGGGGAGCCAAACGATTACATTCACATCAGGTTCGCAGGGAGGGGTTGACTTAAACCATGTGATGGTTAAGGAAACCCAGGGAAACTAAATCATGGTCAAGATTAGAGAGACAGTGCTGACTGTATTATCACACTGTTTGGAAAAAACCCAGAAACTTTATTATAAATCAAGACGGTTGGGAAAACACTCCTCGGGCTTACTATGATCATGATGATCGAAGAAACCAAGGAGGGTTGACTGTAATAGTGGTGGTTGGAAAAATCAAGGGGGTTACTGTAATGGTAGTTGGACAAACAACAGGGAATCCTGGATGGAGTAAAAATTAACAGATCTTGTGTTTGGTGTGTTGATGAAAAGTTGCTGTTTGTTCAAGTCAAAAATTGTTTTCTGATCCAAGAGAGATCATATCGTAAAGAAATCACCCCCCAAAAAAGAAACAATTACAAAAAACAAGACAAAAGTGCAAGTGTTTTCCCTTTTTCTGGGTTCATGTATGATTTGATGAAACTATTGTCACAGTGATCAGCTGTTGTTTGTTCATGGCAGGTTTTCTTGGCGGTAATTAGGGGTCATAAGAATGATTTGAAATATTATCCGCGAGATAAATTTATTCAAATCTGTCAGATAACATCTGCACCCTTACTCCTTAGGTGACCAGAAAACCCAATGCTGCACTTTTCAGCTGTGGGTGACCACCTGATCAAGAGAAACATATATCAGAGTGGAGAGCATGGTTCATCCTCTGGAGGCACCTCCGAAAAAATAACCTTCTGTATCCCTGGGGGGCATTCTGAGTGCTGGGTAGGAGAAATATCCCCTGAGGGTGACTGGCTAAATGTGACTTAAAATGAACTTTATTACATTAATACATATATATGCTAAATTATACTTTCATCTATGAAGCTCCTTTGGTATGGGAACCACCTGGGAGATGATGGTATTTCTGTTGCACCTCGGTAAATGGATAAAAGAGTTTTGCGAAACAGTCTCAGATTTGGCCATGGGAAACTGATCTTTCTTGAACAGGTTGGATTTAAAAGTTAATCCTCAGTACCATTTCAGGTCAGTTAAATGGGCTGCCAATTTAAAAAATCTCTTACAAGGGTCACATGGTACAAGTTGTTTGGCAAGGCTGTGTCAAGGTTTTTTTTTCTCTCTTGTGATGCCCTGGGAAACTACTGAAGTTGCTTTTTCATGGGTCTAGCTATGAAAAATGACCTTGTGGAATCACGTTGTTACCACTGCATGGTAGGTGGACCATGTACAGACCTTGCAAAGGTGCAAGTCAGTACCATTGTGTCTTCTTCCCAACATGCCAGGGCAGGGTGGAGATCTGTGGTCAACGTGACATTGATGCTTTGGTGAGCTTAGGACCAGATCCGTCAACCCAGGGCCTATATCTCCTTTCCAGGATGAATCTGGCTGTGCAAGTCATGATCAGGCACCCTGTAGTGTTGAACTAGTGCTATCATCAACTTAAGATGTAGTAATGCTTCGCTAAATTATGAAGTCTAAAGATACAGTGGCAGATACAGGGATGGGGGGTGGAGGGGCTGGGGGATGGGAGCAACAGGCACATACCGCTCTCCCTTATTGGTAAATAAATATTTCAACATTTTGGAAATTTATGCAAGGAGGGAGGGAGGAGCAGATGAACAACAGAAAATGACAGCATGATGCATGCTGGTATAGCATGTGCACAAATATTATATCTCCTACACTGTCATACTGTGCAGTGTTATGTAAATGTTCGGAAAAGGGAGGGGACACTCATCCCCTTAAACCCCTCCCTTAAGATGATGATTCATCAGCACCACTCCCCATCCCCTCCCATTATCAGAAAATTCTGGATACACCAGTGAAAATATGTTAGTAAACTGAAAAGGTTGCGATATGAAATCATAAACTGCAAACTGGCCACAATACAACCTGATTTAAGGATGTCTTGATCTCCTTGAATTACACATTGGTCAAAAGAAGGGTCAAACCTATGGGCAGTACATATTTGAAATAGGAATAGCTGCAGAAGAAGCAGCTATTCCACATGCCTTAAATCCTTGTCAACTTCTATATTCACCCAACAATGAAGGTACATAACATGTGACATTCTCAGGTAGGATGCTATTGGTACATAGCATGTGCTGAATACAAATTGATGTATGTATTTATGTATGTATAGAGGGGGAGTTGGGGTTGCAAGGTGGAGGGTAAGATGTGGAAGGGGTAGAAAGGGATGGGGCCGGTAGATCAGTGGTTGGGTACTACTATAATGCTGTGATGATTGTGCATACATTGGTCCAAGTTCCTCCAGTTGCGGCTCACTATTGTACGTTTAAACTGTGAAATTTAAATGCAGAACAGTTCCTCCTGTCATTCATACCCTTCGTAAAGAATATTGAAAGTCTGCTGCAAAAGCTTCATTCAGTAATATGCAGTAGAATTAAGCTTTTGTAAGATTTGTAATTACTACAGTTGTAAAGCTTATCTAAGTAGGATTTAGCTGCAATCTTAAAGCTTTTAACATAACCGTATGTCTAACATTTTGATCTTCTTAAACATGTTGAGTCTCTTGTGTTCATACATACAGACTACATGTTTTAGTGTCTACTGATTGAAATCAGTACATTACTTCTACATACAAAGCACCAGTAGCCAGCCACCTATGAAGCAGTCAAGTTTTGAGCAGTGCCCACTGTAGCATGTACTTCATCATCTATTAACTTCAAAATGCTAGGTTCCCCCTGCTGGACGTCCTTCGGGAGGCATTTCTGTCCGTTGCAATTAACTTCTCTTTAAAACCTCCCCCTTCAAACAGGCCCTGCCTATCAGTCTCTGAACAGTGATCAGTTTGGGTGGATGTAATTGGAAGAGACAAAGCAATTTTAAGAGTGCGGTCATCCCAGATAAATATTAGTGGATATGTTACTTTACTATGGCGGTATCGTCTAGCTAAATCATTAATTGACAAGTTTCTAGCATTGACAGGTAGTTTCGGTTGCTTATGGACTTCCGCTTTCAGTTTACCAATATACTGACTAGTGGGATATAATGTAACTTTCTTTGGACAGTTTCATGTATTCGCTGTATATCTGAGGCTGTTGGAAGAATTGCTTCATTACGGTTACTGGTATAGTCAAATCTCTCCAGGCCTGGCGCGACATATTTATGCGTTACTATTTCTATAAGTGCTACATGGAACTGTGTGTGAAATTACGATGGTTTAGTACGTGTTTGTGAATAATTTAATCCCCTCCTGACAGTTGATATGATGCCCCATCCTCACCCCCCAAGTCCCAATCATTTTGTAAAATTGACTCAGTAATAATCAGCCCATTGATGAATTAGTGCACGAAGGAGGTTTGACTTCGCACTCCCCAGATTGCTGTCATGTTAAACCTGGTGTGACAATTTAATTCAGGCTCTCTGCTTGCCATATGAGGACATCTCTGGAACAATGGGGAATTATCATTGAGAAAATATAGAGTGGGGGGTATCTTTAAACGAATTACTCACTAAGAAATTAAATGGAATCTCTATGTCCAACCATGCTTTTTTTTTTTGAAGCAGGAAGAAGATAATGGGAAAGGGTAAAACAGGAAAATAAACAATTTGTTTCACTCTTCACTGACCTGTCTTCACACAACAACTGCATTCCCTTCTACTGTGCTAAGAGTGTTTCTGAAATGTTAGCAGTTATACATGATCAGGAAGGAGAGTGTCATGTAGGATGACCTAGATCTCTTAGAAAAAGTTGATTGGCTTCATGTAAAAGCAGGCTAGAAGAACTTGGTAGATGCACCTCTTGTTGCAGACTAGCTACCTCATTGTTGCATATCACATTATCAGCAAGTAACCTTAGATAAACATGTCCACTGTATAGGCTATCCAGTCAACACACCATCAGATTGCTGGAGCAGAGTACGTCACAAGTCCCTCAGTTTATTTTGCATGTCGCAATCCTTACCTGTCTCTGCTCAACTAATCTGCATGTCCCCTCTCCTCTCCTACCATCCTTGGTGCATCTGGTAACCTTTGACACTGTCTTGTCCCCCCATAGCATTCTAATTCCTTGCTCAATCTTCCATCGGAAGGTGCCAGTTTGTCTGACTGGTGGAGTAGAATACCCCTCCGATCATTAATATCTGTAGCTCAGCAGGTGCATAGTACTGGCTAGCTTGTTTCCAAATTTTCATTTTGATTGACAGTTACAGAGCTTCAGCAAGGTATGAAAATTGGATAACCTCAACTCAAGGCCTTGCCAGTGTCAAGACATTTCATTCACCTGTCGGCAGGCTACATGTTAACTTTCAATCTCCAGCTATTCTTCTGATTGGTTCTAAGTCTGGAAGTTAAAAGACAGACTTTTTGCTGAACTTTTCTTTGAACCAGAGTAAATGCGCTGCATCTGACTGGTCGTCTGTATGGTCTCTTCGATGAATAAATCATTTAAATCTTTATTTAAATGTAAAAAAAAATTCATCAATTCGTTATCTCATCTTTTCGCTGAATATAATCCCTACTCACAAAAGTGCAATCAATCAATTCTGAATTCGCTGTTACTTAGTTATTCCTGCTCACATGTTAAGTTGCAAGGGTTTGTTTCCCATTCCTCTGTGCCATAATTGAACAGTTTGTTCATTTCATCTACAGCATGAAGAGCATAATCTGAGGTTAATTGGATTGAGACATATCCTATGACATTACAGTGAAGAGGGTGAAAGAAATTGAAAATATTGCTGTGTGCAGGTACCATTAGTAACATTGATGGTACCTCCAGGGACAAAACATTACCGTATGCATCATCACTCTCAGGACTGTAGTACCAGCCCGAGACTGAACAAAGAGTAGGACCTTCATCTCTAGCTATGGGAAAATGCCATCTTGTCTTAGGCAGAGTTATGCTTTACCTTCTTCCTGTGTCCCTCCCCTCTTGTCCTTCCCCCCATCCTCACTATGCCACTGAAGAGCTTGTACTCTAAGCATCAAATCCATGTAGCTATTATTGTGTGCTATCATTCACTAACACGAAATTTGCATATCAGGCGACGCTTCCTTTGTTTTTAACCAGGGATGTAAAGTGAATCCACCCGTTTTGGGGATATATTTAATTTCCCATATGCCTGCACTCACATAGCACATCAGAAGCTGGCAACCCTCGGCAATGCATTGTAGGATGGATTTTAATCTGAATGAGGATAGGCCCATAACAGAGGCTTAAATTAACACCGAAAAAGGGCCTGAAATTTTGATGTGTTTGTCACTGTAGCCCCTCAGGCATTTGGCATTCACAATCCAGCACCCTGACAGATATTTGCAGTAGTCCCAGTTAGTCACTGCATCTTAGTAACATTACAACTTTGTGGGACAATTGTACTAGCCACCCTTTCGGCTTTTAATTTGTAGACTCTCACTGGCTCCAGTGTGCTTTGAAATAACCCTAGATGAGTAAGCTTACCGAACCTTCAGTAAATTTCACTCTTGTTTTTTATCAATTATTTGCTGTTATCATACTTTTCTATTTAATTCTCTGCAGAATAAAATGTTTAGTGTTTGTTTGGAAGAATGCTTGATGTTTGATGAAAGAAATTTTTGCTGAAATATTTTTTTTTTGTAGGAGTCCTTTTCCTCCTTTAAAGTACAAAATTTTGATCGAGTGATCTATCATTCTGTGTCCACAAATGCAGGTTTGAAAAAACGTTGTTTTAATCCATGAAACCAATGCCTTATTTCTCTTTAAGGTTCTACAGTAAATGTGTACTTCAATGTTTGTTGGGTAACTGTTCATAACTTTTTTCCCCTTCAGATTTGCAGAATATAGGGCTGTTTAGAGACAAGGGTCTTCCATCTTTGACAGGGTTATCCTGTCTGATTTATAGTATTTAATTAAATTCATTGCTGCACTTCAGCAGTTGCATTGACACAGGTGGAAAGAAAATTCCAGGCTACTGTATATTTGTGTAGCATTCCTGTGGTTTCAATCAGACAAACTTTTTGCCAGCATAGCAGAACTAAAGGGGGAAATGCTTTTTCTGACTTCACTCACTCGTATGTATGCCAATGCTGGATGCTCAGCTGATTATCTGTAATTGAGTTTTGTTTCCTCCCCGAGGCCTATCTATATTGAACCAAGCATTTTGAGGTATTTGAATACTAAATTTGCATTGTGATTGTACCTCAGAAGAGGTTACTTACAGACAGGTGGACATTAGGTTAAATTGCTTTCAGGTTGTTTGCCCTCTGACAAGTGACACCTCAGAGACACATTGCTTAAATTTTGTTGAAAATGAGGTCATAGGTTGCTCATAATCTCATAAACCCGCTGTTAGTCCCTTTTAAAGGAGTCTGTATGCTAAATAAAAGGACAAAAGTAAATAAATAAAACGAAAATACGAAAACAAGTCAGAGAGTATCCCACGTAGGGGGTTAATATAGTCTTAAGTTAGTGCCATTGTCTACATGATTGCATTTGTTGACTTATTGGCTTCCCTTGGCAACTCAATACCATAAACAGCATCTGCACAATTTTTGTGTCTTTAATTGGGTCTCCTTGCTGGGCATTGCGCTCACCATCATTTCTATCCCATTTAGTGGCTGCCACCGTTTTTTCCCTCAAAATTACAGGCTAGCCTTAACTTACCTGCCCCCACACAAGTGCTGCACACTCACTCTTGCTAAGGGAATGCCTTTGACCATAGATCTGATAAACCTTTTTCTGACCTCTCTTTACAAGGGTTAAGATCAGCTGTATTAGTTCAATTTCTCTTTTTCTGGTTCAAAGTTGTGACTGATTTGTCACTTGTGTGGATTAGTTATGATCATCGCCCAAGGATATGTACCTAAGTGTATTTTATGGGAGGATTTAGATCTCAGTGCCTCTTCACTTAGGTCATGTATTAAAAAATCCTTTCCATGTCACCAGGTGACCAAATGTCCCCCACGAGTGGGATTAGCTCACCACAGCTACAGGGTATGGATGTGGGTATGATTGCCATGGTTACAAAGAAATGGTTAACATTGCATGCAGAAGGCAGAGAGGAACGTCACTTGCACAGTGCTTCTCGAGCACCATACAATATATGAAGTGTGGGTGGAGACTCAAGCAGAGAAGGACGTACTACAATTGTCAAAGAAACTGTCTGATCTTGATCAGCACTTTATCTGTAGTGATGTGAATTGGCAATAACTAAAAAGGTTTAAAACTGATTCATTTTGGATTTCAGATTAGGCTCCCGCTGTGAGCCTTGTAAGTGAACAACACTAATGTAGGCCAAATTTGCAGCTCAACCCCTGATCTATTCATACAGGTTTCAAAAGATTCATTTTAAACTGTGATTTGCAAATTTCAGCTTGTAAACTGGGTGACAAATGCAAAAAGCTTCTCAAAAGCCAGGGGTTTCTGAAGTTTAAAGATGCTCATTGAGTTGGTTCACAAATTTCATGGTATTTTGGCCCATTTGTTGAGTGTCACTCATATACATTGATGGTAAATGACCAATAGACTAAGAGATTTTGAACATACGACACACAACTGCAGCAAGAGTAGTGGGGTAGTTAAAAATTAAACCACTTACTGTAAATTTGTGCCCAGACACTTTTTACTATAGTGCACTAAGCATAAGCAATTCCTGTGCATAAAAATATTACAATTTCTCTTATTTTCAGTAACTGTAGAACTAGATATGAATAATGAGGCTCATTGAAAGTATTAGTAGGTAATGGTTTCTTGATAACTTGCCACAAAATGGACTATATCAACTCAATGAGCCCTTAAAGTGGATTCTCAGTTTCCTACCATCACTGATGGGTGACACCAGCAATGAAACCTTTATTGTTCTATGTCTAGTCAGATAACAAAACTTGTTGACTTTGATTGAACTTTTTGGTACTGTCAACCCTGCTATGAGATCTACTGGCATGGTAACTTGATGTGTACACCTGTACAACCCATGGCTGTCTGGCTGGCTGCAGCACTCAGCGCTGTCACTAACAGTGCTGGCACAAATCCATTACATTGGGACATTTGGGGTCGCTGTGAGGGAGGTATACCTTCGTATCAGACAGCCACATCTCCGCAATTGAGGGCTTCCATGTTTTAAAGTGTTCTGCAAATTTCAAAGGGTAAGGGAAATGTACTATCAAATCAAAATATTACATACAAAAACATTTTGAGTGATGTATCTGTTAATCCAGTGTAGTGTCTGACAAACTTCCAAACAAGTTTAGCAGCAGTTTAGTAGAGACCCATACACAGCTATGGTACATATTGGATTCTACTAGATTTTCTGACAGATTGTTGCTAAGCTAATGCACTTTTTCTGTACCTGGGTACCGTAGCAAGTGGCATGCTTCAGTCTGCTCTTGATTCAGGCTGCCCTGTGGAAACCACCGGGACATTTTAGGATACCCAAAATATTCAGGCAATAGCTGGGATTATTTTACTAAAATCTTGTCACGTGACACCCAGACCGAAGTTTATTTAATCAGTAAACTGTCACAATGAGGTTTGCAGAGTAAACCTGTAATCCATGTCATGCTCACTTACCTGTCTCGATAACACTGCACTCTCATCTACTTCACTATGCCAAGAGTGCTGATAACTTGTAATTGAAATAAAATTGCACTGTGCACAACATGCAATCACTGAATTGTATGCCAAAGTTATTCTATTTGTTCCTTTCATTTTTGTTGCATGAGGACATGTTAAAGTATGTATGAAAGTGGATACTTTGCAGTTACTCAGTATGGTAGTCATCATAATCTTAAAATTGAAGTCTTCTTGGGTTGGTTTTAAGGTTGTTAGAGTGTCTGTCTTGCTATAGAAAGGTCTCAAATAGCATTGGAACCACTTGGACATTTTCCGTCAATTCAGATTGGGCCTTCAGTAACCTCATAATACCATGACGATAGTTTTCTCCTTCCGGTAACCTATTGATATATCCAATACAGTTCTAGAAACTCATAGATGCAACCCGCCCGCCCTTACTTCGATGTATGAGTCACCCTTCTCCATCGTCTTGTCATATTCCTCAGAGCCTGTTTATGATTCTTATTGAAATCAGGCCATTTTCCTTCCTGTGATGGAAGGAACAAATCACATTACCACAAATGAGAACGTGAATATTCAGTATAATCAATTAATGCATCACGTCAAACAATAGCACTAGCTCAGATCATTTAACTGCCTGTTGCAGATTGACAATATGTGATTTACACAGTGTGAATATGAACAGTGAATGATGGGTCATTTGCCTGTTGTCATTGCGGACACACCCATGGACGTAGGAGTTATCCAAGACTTAGTGGAAGAAAGCAATTGGTGGATATACAGTTCAAAGCATAGAAGTACATGGAGCTAGAAGCTCTGGCTCTATATGGAAGTGAGTCTAACATCAGAAAATATCAGGGGACTGGGACTGTCCAAAGGAAGTTGGAAGATTCATTAAAAGAGATTCACTAAGTTTTGTCCAAGACTAGGTGTTCTGCAAAGCTGTTCACCGTTGTGCTAAAAGAGAGGGGGCTTGTCTTGAAGTCATGCGATTGAGAGGTGGGCCCCTGTTGTTCGATTTAGGTCTCATCTGCCTCAGATTGCTCAGTGCAGCTGTTAAAATTCTTAGCTGGGCAACCCCCATGTCTCAACCCCCCACCCTGGCCTTTGGGAAAGTGCCTAAAGGACTGAGAGATGCCAGCTTATCGTTGGATGGGGACATTAAATGGCACCCTTGGATCAAGGTGTGGATTTGCATCAGTTGATTCTCCCTCTGAATGCTTGTCAAAAGTGAAGTCTCTCCCTGCTGCTCATTCACATTCAAAATGGTGTACAGATTCCTTGATGAGTCCAAGAGGACTTCCTTATCCTGAAGCTTTATAGTAAACTACTTAACTCAATGGACAGTCCTACATCAAAAGTTACATGTCAACGGTATTTTCGAATTATGCTTGATGAATTTGAAATGGTTTCTAGAAGTAAATTTCCCATAAGATGATCTGCATTGCTCAAATTTAGGTGAATTATCTTGAAATTTTCCCATGTAGGTCACCATGGAGGCAAACTCCATGGTAGTGTTTAGTTACAGACGGTAGTGTTTCAACGCCGTACATGCGTGTGTCTTTGGCACACCATTTTTGCACTGTTAAACAATCTATAGCTAAAGGTATAGTTCATTTCTCAATCAATTATATCCCAGTTTAAGAAAAAAAAAACAGTCCAGTTCCATTCAGGTGGTTGCGCACGTTGCTTTAATATTCTTTCTCCTTTCTTTTTTTTTAAACGAACTTTGTAGGCAAAAAGATCGGGCAGGAAGGACACTGGTGGGTGTTGACTGAGATCCAGGGAGTTTCCCACAGAGAAGTAAATTTGATTCATACAGGGGGTGTTAACGCACATAAGACTCTGTGACAGATAAAAGAAAAGCGGGACACAAAAAAAAAAAAAAAAAA
>VJOZ01065512.1:0-13314 GCA_009801055.1 Stichopus horrens
ATGGTTTGAAATGTCTTAAATAACCCAGAAGATATGTTCCTTGACTGGAATTCCCCTTTAACTTTCACGTTGTACAGTAAATCTCTTTAAAAAGCTAAGATCGTTTTGATGTCCTTCGACTGTTGATTTGCTATGTTGATCTTGGTTCGGAGAGAGTGAGAGGTGAATGGAAAGGTGGAAAGAGGCCACAAACAGGTCTTTCTGAATCTCCAAATTGCGAAATGTATACAAAGCTGGTTTGTAACACGACTACCAAACGTACATACTACGTACATCTCTATATTAATAAATGTGTTACATACTCTGAAACATATTTCCTATCTTTAGTTAATTTATGACGGCATGTTTGGTGTCTCTCGGAACCATTCCAGTGTCCTGACAAGGCCTGTCATTAAGTTTATGCAACGGGCCTGTACTCGGTTGGTAAAAGGAATGACTCGATTTCGTCTTCGGCGAAAGTTCCTCATCGTCAGTCCGTGACATTTACTAACTTCAGATAACGTCGGTGGTCTGTCATGCAGCACATTGATAGCATCCACCCTGATACCTCTTAAATAAGTCAAGAAATAAAGGGTATTGTCGTAGTACTCAGCTGTAAAAGAACTGTTCCCAATATCTTTAATACTTTGTAGAGCGGCGTAACTAATCTTATCAATTCCTTCTCTCCATTTTGCACCTTCTATCGAAAAGTGCCAGTTAAATATTTCAGTAAAGAGGACGGCAAACGAATTCGTCTTATTAAGAAAAGGCTCAAGAATCTGAATAGCCGAGGAGATATCATAATAATCAATCAGATTGGAGGCGGAGATCCGATCATATCCGCCACCGTCAAATTTTGAAATCTTTGAACTTAAATGAACAAAATCTTCGCACCAGATATTAAAAGACAGACGCTTTTGATTCATCATGGTGATAGACTTAGAGACAAGATGGGTAGTGAACTCATTGCACATCTCAGTGACAGAATCACTTGAATGGAATTCGACCATTTCCAGATAATCCCATATCTGATATGGCAGGCAATCCCATCTCACACAGTAAACAAACTCGTAGCTCGAAGGAGACTGGTCTTGGATCTGAAATGCGTTTACCTTTCCTCTTCCACAGAAAGTCGGATTGAAATACGTCAACTTAATCTTTGAATAACTTCGCGGAACTATGATGCCATCGTTAAACCACTTTCGAATAGACTTTGTATGTCGACGTGGAGCGTAACCAGGCAATTTTCCGAGGGTACATCGTGTCTGTTGAGAAAAATTCAAAATGGCTTTCCTCTGTTCTAGAAGCTTACAGCAATTTCTATCACCAATTTTACAAGGGAGTTTCCGCCATCCATTCCAAACTTCACACAGGTCATTGTAGGATCTTTTGCTGACATCAATAAGACCCCCAGTACTCTCCTTTAAGAGCTCTGAATTCATCTCAGTTAGTTGCTTTAGTTTCTCCTGCAGCAGACAATAATCGTCATCGGGTAGTTGCAAAGACAACCAAATGGTAGATATTTTACAGGCCTTCACTTGCTCGCAAGTGGCTACCATGTAGAGCAGAAGGACATTCCTAGCTATGACAAAAGGATCTATGTCGTTTAGAGTAAATTTAAGACTACCTTTGAACTCATCCGGTAGAGAGTGAACGGTCTTCATCACCTGACGTAAATCACCACACGCTGGTAAGAAAATCTTAAAGTTGGCCTCTGAATACCTTCCCGTTTCTTGCATTTCATTGTTTGGCAAATTGAGAAGATCATTCGGAAAGGAATTGCTGAAGTAAAAAGGATATTCAAAGAGTAGAAGTTTACTTCTGTAAAATACGTTTAACACGAGATGCTGCCATCCCTTACAGACTGTCTTGTGCATTTTCCAGTCACTTCGTTGACATTGCTTGTCACAATACGAGACCGAGTTACAACCAGAACACTGTGAACAGAACAGAAGAATAGCGGTCAGTTGGCCCTTTAAAATATATAGGAAGAGGGTGGAGGGGGGGTCTGATTGGTTACCTCTACTTGCAACATATATACAAACGAAAACATAAATTCACAAAATATTATGACATCTTGAAAACTTACCTTTGCTTGACATTTTAAGCAGCCCTCTCTCCCTATAGTGTTAAATATCTCCTATTCATTATTGGACTTCTGTAGTGTAAAGCACTGTATACAGATTCCGTTGGAGGAAACGTCGACGTTTTTGCTGAGTAAAGACAGCATTTTACGTGCACGAGCACGAACACGACGTTTCATTTACTTTGCTCTTGTGGTATGGTCCTCCGAATACGCTGTTGCCTCTATGACTATCAGTAATGCTCAATTAATTCTAAACGTAAAGCTTAACCCAATGAGAGCGATTCAATCTCTAATACCACTTATTTTGATTAATATAGTGTGTTTTCTTATAAAGCTAACTCACACCATAGATGCAGCACAAAAAAAAAAATAAAAATAAGGGGGGGATCAAGTAATAGTGTGCAACGACCAATAGTATTGTTGAACCCACGTTTGTTTCTAGCACTGTGCGTTACGTACTTCAAACCTTGCGTCGATCTTTTCACAAGTCCTGCACTTCTTTGGAGACCAGTTGGGACATTCAATGATACCATGACGGATCTCATCCTGGTTAGTGCATGCACTGCTGCAGTATTCAGCTATACCACACGATGCGCACTTAACAGAGGAGCTTTGTAATTTCGAATTGCACTTCCAACAGAAACCTCGTTTCGTGTCCATTCTGTGTTTAAAAAAGGAGACGTCTGCTGTTGGTTATTTATGGCGGTAAGTTGCAGTAGAAATAGATGAAATATTCAATATAACAAGAAAACACTGGTGACATCCTATAAATTACGCATGGAAAGACAAAACTATTTCAATTTAAGCGCATTATAATATATTAGTCTGCGTGCCACGTGAACTGTTCGTTCTAATTTTGCAATAAATGTCACGAAAATATGAGCAACCACCCAAAAAATGAGCAAGGAAGCATAAACATGAAAAACAAAACTTATAAACACATAACATGTAATAGAAAAAGCTACTGGGAGTAAATCTTTGATAAATAAAATCTGGTGTAAGACGCTGTCATTTTATTACCGTACATCTGGAATATACGCTTTCCTTCAAAAACCCTTAAAAACGTTAGAAGTGCTGCACGCTGTTACCGTCATGGAGAGGGGGATTTCTATTTTTAGGTAACCCTTCCCTGTACAGGTCAACACCATTTCATCCACTCATTATTTAGGTCACCATCCACTCACTATTTAGGCCTAGTCTAAGAGCTGATCGCACTAAGTCTTCATTGCTTCGTTATCTGTGCGTTTAACACACAAGAAAAGGTGGTGATCGACCGAGGACACCTTTACAACTCTTAAATATAGCCTAAGAGTATCATCACTTGTGAGAATGCAATATCTAAATCAGTTGTCATAAAAAAATAAGTCAGGCAATGATCATTTCTGCAAAATTTTAAAAATTAAAAAGCTATTTTTGCTTACCTTGAGCATCGGATGCTGCGATCCAGTAAGTTAAGTTAAAATGGTTGATATACACATAAAGCTGGGTTCCGTCAGCGTTGTTCGAATCATCCACTTGGCATGAAGAATAATAAGCTCACATGAGAACAGGTGTAGGCTAACAAAAGATTGATCTTATTTCAGTACTGAATTGAAGATTGAAATTTTAAATCTCATGTAACGTCAGTATCTTCTTGATAGTTCTCTGCAAACGTTTCGAGGTTACCTTTTTTTACGTACTCGTGTATAATAGATATTCCTTCTTTGGTACCAAAGAGTTATATGCGCACGTGTCCTACTGCATATTTCATTGCTAGTTGCAAAAGTGTGACAGTAGGGTAGAATAAACTATAGAAGGAGCATACGTCACATGATATATATTATTAGACGACCAATCTCCTTTTAAGTCACGTTTACGTGCCTCATTTAACACGTATGTGGTATATATGGGGATTTCCACTGCCTCAACACCGGCAAGCATGTCTTCACGTTGAATGCATTATTGGGTGAACAGATGAGAACGTATAGTCCAAATATTTATTCAGCAATTGAGTACGTAAATAAAACATACAGGACGAATATCAAATACATAAAAATACATATATTGAAATACATCTGTAAAACAAATAAAACATAAACATAAAACTACAAGGCAATGAACGTGATACACGGATTCCTAGCATATTTCTTGGCAACAGTCAGTGCAGCCCTCCACAAAAAGCATGACTGTACATTTCGATTCTGCTTTTTAAATTGGTCCACTTATTCGGTGACTGAACTTAACATGATCCCTCTATGATGGGGAAACCACGTTTTATTGCATTTTTTTCTTTACTTAAGTTTTTCCAGTGTTAAGAACGGCCCTTCTTTTTTCTCTCTCTTTATAGTTTATGAGTAAAAACAAGTGAAAACGCGATAATTCTTAGCGATAACATTTATAATAAATACAAAAATTGGGACATGCTTCGAACGGAAAACTTTTATCATTTGACAGCAAAGGTATATAGTGAAGACTTGAAGCCAATTGAAGGTTGAGGTCAAAGATGAATGTGAAAAAAAGAAGAAAATCAGCGTCAGAAAGTCAATAAATTTATACATATTTTTCATATTATTAGCCGTTGGATTTGAAACCCACTCGCATACAGCCAAGCAGTATGCGACAACAGTTGGCCTACTGAACGCTGCCTTATGGAATTGACAAATAACATCGATAAAAATAAAAGAGAGGAAAACACCTTCACCTACCGTGGCTCATTGTTAAAGAGCAAAGTAAGTTGACGAAGTCAAAATCTTCCGTTGCAAGGGTTCACTTTTGTGGACTCAGCACTACACGTCATATTGTGTATTGTTGAAGCATGGCATGTACAAAAACAGTACGTTTACAATCAATTTTTTTTTAAATGACACAGCTATGTTAAAACCTCGTTTATTTGCCTTGGAAAGGGACCCAATACTAGTTTCTACCCAGCACTCCAAAGGTGAATGTTATTAAAAGTGGCCATGGTAACAGATCGACTTTTACTGGTCTAAAAATCTATTAAGGATCATCCTCGGATAATCCTCTCTTTCTCCCTAAATTTGGTAACTTGTTTCACATGTAAGCTGATAAAACTGTGTCGCGCTCACTCGCTACTTTAAATTAATCTCATGTATTAAAATGTCTCAAGAAGACATTTCTTGCACGATAAGGACCTCTGTCGTAACCGAACATACTGTTATGACTATTAGTGTGTGTGTGTGGGGGGGGGGGGAGGGTGTACTTTCGAGAAGACATAATCAATTAATCATACTTATGACTTCGTTATATTCATAATCATTTAAATCAGTTTATGGGCCACATTGCTACCTTTACACTTTATTGCCGGATGCACAGGTTGCAACACTTACGTTTTACATCCTACACTATATTACATCTCCAGCGTTAAGACCTTTAGGAGCAAAGGTCTCCCAAGATAGATGGTAGTTTCGAGGAGGGGTGGGTGGGTTAAAACAACGAGGGCATATAGAGGTGGGTAGTAGAGTGGAGTGCAAATAACCGACAATAACTAGGTGTGAGGTTATCTCTGCTGTAAAAATCCAATGTCGCATCACGGAAAAGTGTAACGAGTGATACAAGACAAAAGAGTTGTATGGATGAAGCAGTAGTATGCATGCAAAAATGTCAATGACAAGCTGAATAAAAGAAATAGAAAAAGAGACATACAGACAAACAAACAAATAGACGAACAAACAAACAAACAAACAAACAAACAAACAAACAAACAAACAAACAAACAAACAAAAAGATGGAAAATCGGAACTTTAGGTATATGTAGTATAGGACACGTTAATTACCATAAACTTTTATATGGGTAGGGTAATGTCTTTATTATTTTCCCCTTTTATATGTTTTTCTTATTTATTTCATTTCTTTGTACAGAAAGGGGTTCGGGACATCATGGTGCCTTTCCTTGGGATGTATTTTCCCTGGAGGGGGGCAGACGGTCAGCCTGCTCTGTACAATAATTGTTAGTCTAATACCAGGGCGATCTTAATAGCGTCAAATTAATATTTAATATAAAATAATTAAATCAAATATTTAAAATTTAATATTCGTCTAAACAGGAAAGTACACATACGAGTCACAATTAATATAATTGTAAGAATAGACCACTTCTTTGTTGTGGAAAACATTGCTGTTTACGTCATCGTGAAATTGCTTGAAAAATCAGTAGACGTCCAAGCCGTTGGCAGTGTTCTCATCAATCTGTTAATATAGTGATAGTAAGTGGCGCTCTTCCGAATCAACTTAGTAACTAAAATTATATGAACGTCGTTAACGAATGGCATGTGAGTTGGCAATATAATAAGAGCACAATTGCGCTACGTATAACTTAACAACACATGGAGTTGTTTTGTGAAATTCATTTAAATTTCTAAAGTTTGTCCACTTTCCGACACGTAGTGATGAAATCTGGTCAAGAGGATACCCATGTGCCACGTACATAGGAACATTAATGAGTAATTCAGAATTCAAATTGGCTGTTGAAAAGTTGTGACTATGCAGACGCTTTTCACATTATTACTAATTCATATTCACAAGTCAGGGTCAAATGCAAAAACAAATTACTGTTTTCTCAACTACTGGAAGTAAACTTGACCAATCATGCTAATTGTAAGCATTGTTTTCTGTTTCTACCCTTAAAAATTCTCACGAGCTTCTCAATATTAACTCAATTACCCCCTTTACCCCATGTTCTCTTTTTCATTGAGAAACAAAGCTCTCCTGAATGATAAGCCTATTTAAGTGTAATCACATTCTTAATGTCAGACCAGTTGCAATCTAAAAGGCAAGGGGAGCATCAGAGTTGAAAGCTAGTGGCTGTTAGTGACTTGTTAACAATGAATATTAGTGGCTTGTTTGAAAAACTTGTTTGCTGGACAAGTCCTAGCCTTTCTTTGTGTACTTTGTGACAGCCAGTGAACTGTGTACTGTACAGGATAAAATAACATGTACATCTACATCTGAAGTTTGAGAGGATTAGTCTGAAAATGACCAGTTGCATTTCTCTAAAATATTATGCTCCATTTAGTTACTTAATTTCATGTGTAAAGCTTGAAGTGGCCAAGTTGAAAATGGAAAACCACACAGAATGTTCCTAATGTCATCTTGAATGTAAATCTAAGCAAATTTGATATTCTTGACTTGCTAGGTCTTTGCTGCAAAAAGCAGGTCTGCCTTTTCCCAAATATGTTATTCCTACTGAGCTTTCTTATTGGGCCTATCCACTACTAGAATGAGTTCAGTGCACAGCAGTTTTTGATATCACAGCAGTTTTTTTGTCTTCTGTTCAATACTCTAATTTAATACTCATAATCCCCAAATTGTCTAAACATTGGGTTCTGCTTTTGGTGTTACTTATTCACCTAAAACAAATCATGCAGATGTAATGAACTTGCAACAACCTGTTACTTTTGAATGCCAGTAACATGGGGTACCTACTAACGACAAAGCTAGCCACAACTATTTTCCGTTTCCATGTTCGAAATGACCGAGAAAACACATATCTAACGAGACAAATATCAAGAAACTGTAGCATCAGCGACGTTAACAACGACTCGCACGGTTTTCAGAGGCCTAGGTTCGCAGAAAGCAGCCAATGCATTCAAATGTTACCCTAAACGTGGTGAACAATAACGGTGTATGTTACAGAGAAAAAAAAAATAAAAAAAGGAGTACATCCACTGTTACGACAATCGCGACAGATTCTACACCCCATACATGTACACTCAAGGTACAGTAGCCTACACCGGTTTTGTCACTTTTGTTTCTTTCTTGCTAGAATTTCAATTTTCCACTGCAAAATTCAAGTTTCCCGTACATGAAACTGAAAGAGATTTTACTGTGCGACGCATTTGCGATGTACACTGTAAGTATTGGATGTCTTTTTAAGTACCAATGGCCTATGTGTGTACGTTGTGCAACATAGCACTTGTAACTGCCTTCGGTTCGGCCTTCACGTAGCTATCTGACCGTCTTACATACTGTTTCCGTCCGACTTAGCAGCTAATAACTACATTCAGGTAAAATAAGTTGAGAAAAGTAAACTCTGAAAACAATTCTATAGTTTTCTGATATCCACCCCGCAGCATTACGGCGAAAAATGAAGATAATTCTAACAGTCACAATTGGATTCGTAAAAGTTTGTCGTAAACGAGTGACCAAGCGAAGAACATAACTGTACATTGGCCGGTCTAGTTCCGTGTTTACACTAACAACCTCGCGACTTGACCAAATGACGACTCCTGGCGTAGTGAGTGTCCGTAAATTGATTCTTATAAAAGTTAGGCTAAAAAAGATGAAAATATTTCTACTTACCCGTTAAGGTTCTCTTAAGCTGCATAGGGTTGTCCTGCTTCCGGCGTGACATTCTCTCCCGGAGCCGGTGAAGCGGTGGACAGGGCTTTATAGCGAACAAAGACTGGCGTCCCTGCGCTGAAAATGGCGGTAGTAGTAGTGCGTTTGAAAGAATGAGACGAAGCTCCGTCCGCACTGCTGCGTGCGCACAGTCCATCTCACACACCTGACCGACAAAATCCAGTCAACGGCGGCGGTCGGGGGAGTGGCCCAGTCAAAACATTACACGCACAAATAGCCAAACGTTCCCTATTTTTATTTACTTATAACTTATCATTCATATTTTTTGTACGAATGAGGCACGTCTGTTTTGTTTGGGGTGGAGCTCTCATTTCATTTTCTATTGGTTAATGGGTCTTTAGCCACTTTATTTTTTTTTTCGCCTTGTAGTAAATGCCAAAAGAAAACGAAAAGTAATGTGTATTGAGATGATGCGAACTCTATGAGCTCTTGTAGGATTGGCACTCTAAAGAAGAGAAACCACTTTATCTTATTGTGAACATGCGTAGAAAATAAAAGTGTGATGCAAAGTTTTAATATTTTTTTTAAATGTAGAACGGTATTTAAACATATATTTGTTACTTTTTTTTACACGATGGAAACCAACAAGGTATGCCAGTTTCCAGGTATCACATACATGTGTTGCCCTGTTTATCCATTGGGATTGTTTTCAACTGTAATGGTTCTTCTTTTTTATTTTTCTTCATTTTTATTTTTCATGAGGATGAAGTAGTGAAAGCTCCCTGTCGAATGGTTGTTTACATAATACTCTAAGGCCAGTGAACGGGAACGCCCTGCTTCATCCCTTTTGTAATTTACGGTGCTTGATTATAAGAAACCCGACGATCACACTGTAAAGACGAATTTTCGAGCCGTCGACAGCCGCATTTTATTCAAAGCATTTCGTGGAGTGAGTTGATCGTCTTGCTATGAGTACCGTCACGAAAAAAAAGAAAGTTTCGGTGGTGCGTATATACAGTGCAAGTGTGATGGAACTGAAGTACCCGTTGGATAATCCGAGCCGAGATGATCATAATAGAGGGCGTACCTGAAGATCGTTTCAAAAGTAGGTGAACGAGTTTTCAGAAGTTATACGAATAGGTGATGGAAGCTTTTATGCTACATGTTATAACTAAATCAAAGGAGATAATACACACAGATATAAAGGCAACAAAAAAAGGAACAAAACAGCAATTTATAAGTGGCTCGTTCATTTATGAAACAAGACAAAAGATTATTGAAGAGCAACCTGATGAAGGGATTGTTGATAACTAAGCAATTGTTTCCAGGAGATTGAGTTTTTTTTTTCTTTCAAATAGGCCTAAAATCTAGACAATTTCAGGAATGCAGCAAAAAGTGTTGTGCACACAGGATTAGGTGTGAATTAGGCGTTAGGGTGGCAAGTGAACCAAAAACTGAATAATTATGAAACAATACCTTCCTTTCCTCCAATATGAATCCGCCTTTCAGGCTGTGACCTTAATGCAATCGCGCCAGCACATTTCAAATGATTACGGTATAGGGGTCTGACGTTTCCTGCTGCCTTAGTTGGGAATGAAGTTATCAATTGTCGGTTGTACCTATGTTAGCAGTTTTATAAACGTTTAAAGATGTAGTATTGACATGACTTGCGTTTGAGCGAAAATCTTTTAACTCCAAGATCAAATATTAAAAATACTATCTTCTTAATTCAAACACTAAATATTGCTTTTCCTCTTTTTATCTCTATCCATTATCTCAAACTAAGACCACCCAAAGCAGAAATTATTGCACTTGACAAAAAAAAATAATGAATACGAAAACAGCAGAGAGTTTTGATATTCGAACTCCATACATACATGTCCTCACTGATTGATCAAACGTGCTCAAGTGCCTACGGGTAGGTCCTGCGAAATAAACAAAAAAAATATTGGGGGTAGGGGGACTGAATGCTGACAGGACTATCTAAGCGGGGCGCCATCATCACTTTCCGGAGCATACAAAAAATCTGCAGCCTTACATGCCACCAAGATGGCCGGAAACGACATCTCCGTATAGTCATCTAAGCTGCTGAGTAGCTATTCATCCTTGAAACAGGGATCTCATGCATAGAATTTAAACCACTATCCATCCTCTTTCATTTATTCTCGGAGCACTCCCCCCCCCCCGGTTTTGCTGACTGTGCGTAATTATCTCTACATCTATTTTTTTACATTGTGTGTCTCTTGACCATTCGATTTTGCCCTCATTACATCATTGAGTATTTCCGTTATTCGCTGGTTTATCACTTAATTCAATTTAATTTGTAGGCCTATAGAGTCCTATACCCTGAATGACTGTAAAGGTCTATAACACACAGTGGCCGTTTTATAGTCTAATTGATGTTATCTCAGACGAAGGTATAAGTAAAACACTATCCAATCAGTCAGACATTTGACTTATATCTGCGAGGGGCTATAATTTTAGTATCGAAATTATAGTCCAGGGTAAGTGAACACTATATGAAGGGAAATATAGCGTTGTTTACAAAAGAAAGTCATGTTCTTAAAAACCAGTATTTGTGGACACAGTTTGAAACACTATTCGAAACAAGGAAGGACAGTGGCCTAATTTTCAACACAGAAGCTTCTCCTAGATATAGGAATTCAGTTATTTCCTGCTCGAGAATGATAATTTGCATTTTGTTCACCGAAACTTTCAAAACTTCAAATGATGCAAATTTTGTGACCCATATTGTGCATACTTTTTTGAGAAGACACAGCTTTCGAAGATATGTAGTGAGGAGACGGAATGGTTGAACAATGATTAAATCTTTTTTCGTTGTATGCCGTGTTGGAGCATTGTAAATAGCATCCTCCCCTTTGAGATGGCAATGATAAATAAAGGGTATTAATTATTTATATGGTACGGTATATTAGTTGGTCAAGCACTGCGCATGTACATTTTAATTGGGGAGGGAAAGGAAGCGATTGAGGAAGGGAAAATTGAGGGAGGAATCGCGGAGGGTTTGGGAGCTGGATGCCTCCACACGCTTTACTTTTCATTTTTAATATAGGCTTTACTTTTCATGTGCACTCTGGAAATTCTTAATAGAAAATCTGAAAATTATTGGATCTACTTATTCTAGCATGAATAAAAGACCCTTTCAGTGCCGAAATTAAGGTGAAATTTGGGAACCATGAGAAGGGTACTTATTAGGCAGAGGCCTAAAAGAAAGCTAAAACAGTCTATAAGTATAATGTATTTTCCAAACTATTCTGCAAATAATAGGATCTATAATTATTTAATAGAATGTATGGATTTCTTTCTTCTAAAAAAAAAAGAAGAAGAAAAAGAACAAACGATTGGATAACTGAACGTGGAACGTTTAACCTTTCACCAAAGTTACATAACACTTTCGTGCCCAAAACAGACACATTCAGTTGTCTCGTACGTAATTGTAACTATGCCATACAAGTTGTACCTTTAAACTGTTGAGATAGTCCTGTTGAATCCTCATATATAGGGCTTATTTCTGTGTATGTATGATTTCATTGGAAAAATTCATTTAAATTTTGCAATTTGACTGATGTACCAGGAAAATTCATGCAGTTGAAATCCCACAACCAGGGCCGAATGTTCCTCTTTCGTTACCATGTACTGCAAATACACATAATCGTAAACGATTTTATTTTAGCTTTTTTTTCTCTCTTTGTCGGTATGTACATATACATCTGCCCAGAATGTATATTAGTTTATTGCATAACATCGATTCTGCCAGCACACCAAACTGCCTGTATATCAATGAGGCTACAAAGACCGTCTACAGTAAAAATGAGGAAAGATTAGATGGTCTATCTGGCAAGCCTGGCATCCTTTTCAGAAACTGGCATAGCATACCAGTATAAATTCAACAAACAATTCCGTTTGCACCACGAGGCTTGATTTGACCGAGCTCAACTTGTGCGTTTGACTGCATGTAGGCCAACATGTACATGGAGACAAAACTTTTTGCATAAAGAGTATAACATAATTCTTCTTTAGTATTTTGGATATTTACTCAATAACTATATTGTGCTCGTTAGTCTTCTACCATAGTCTCACTCTACCCGTCATCTGTGAACAGTGTCGTATTTTGGGATTCGGTTTCTTTGTTGGGTGACGCATGTACATCGCACTAATGTAAAAAAAACAAACAATAAAAACATTGATCTATACATTATAGATTTAGTTTTAATGATACTAATATATAAACTGTTATCAGATCACTGCAAACTGTCTTTTGAACAATACCGGTAACGTACAAACCCCTTCATATTTATCTAAAACTTCAGCGAAGCGTCTTGAGTTCATGTGAATAACATGCGGATGATCCTTTCACGTAATTATAAAGGATACTGCTTATTGCATTTTGCTTCTTAAATCATCTCCATTGGATGTCTACTTTAAACGATTTCCTACGTACGGAACCGCCAGTATACGGAACCAGTTTGGTGTGGGATTAAGAAAATGTGACTGAAATAGGGCAAAATCCCATTAAATGTCTTTAATACTTTAATAATTCAACAACATCAGAGGTGTTGTGTACAATGGGAACCGAAATGAAACCAAAACAGTACACGTTCATCACTTGATTAAAAATCTTGCTTTTTTAAAGGACTATACCTGTGACGACTTAATAAGAACTTCAATGAAAGAGGCTGCAGGCTCGCCCCCCCCCTCCCATTCTAGCAAGATCACAAGCCGAGATACTGTTGTTTATATTTGATGGTATTTTTTAACTGAATATGTCACCGAGATTTCCTGTGTTTAAGTACTGATTTCCTTTTTTTTGGCTTGCATTGGGCGTGGAATATTCGTTTTTAGACCTTATCTGACTACAGTGCAATTTTTAAAATATTGGTAGGCCACTCTCCGAATTCTGGCCCCCGTGTCACTGCAAAAGCAATGTCGAA
>VJOZ01065563.1:247-13502 GCA_009801055.1 Stichopus horrens
TAGAGCAAGGCTAAAGGAATACATTAGTGAAGCAAGGGATAAGTATAGTCACTTGTGAATACACACACCAGTGAGTTTTGGGGAATCTCAAAATGGAAAGCTTGGATGTTTGTCATATTTAGTATGTAGGTGTACCACGTTGAGTACAAGAACCTCATTGTTTGTGCTGAGAGGTCAAAGGTCTTATTTGGCCAATAGGGATCAAATTGTGAAAACTCTGCAAGCACAGGGTTGTTTGATTTAGATCAAGTTCAGCGGCTACTTGAAACTCTCTGGCATGCGCGGTCATTTACATGCTGTACATCGATAGATTTGGACAGACCAGCTTGTGCACATACTGAATGAGTGATAGTTCATGTGTGCATGTAATACACATTCTGTGCATGTTTAGTTCATGTAAATCCACATAGGGCTTTTACATATGTTAAAGATGTTCACAATGTTTCATTGGCTCAGGAAAACTGATAGTGGGATTACAGAACGATGTTTCACTTTGTCGAATGTGCACAGCTTTTGGAATCATTGATTCCATGCAGTACCAGCAGCATAAGTTATTTTGTCTCACTGAGACCTACCTAAACACAAAGTCAAGAATGCAAACATGGACTGATCTTGCATTCAGCATGTATCATCTACACTTTAAGATCCTATTTGGTGGAGGTCATAGGTCAAGTGAGGTCAGCAGAGGTCAATCAATGACAGTGTTAGAAATGTTACTTCTCAAGAAGGTGAGTTTATTTCATGCATTGTGAAATGGTAGACTGCACAAAGTAGAATATGTGGTGTCCTGTATGTATAACCTAATTTTCTTTGCATCAATTATTGTGCTCATCTAGACTTTTCCATTATGGAAACCACATGACATTTTCTAATTTTCTTAGCTCATACCAGCATGCTGATGTAAGCTATTGTGATCACAAGGCATTGTCTGTCAGTGTGTCTTTTTGTCTATGTATCTGTCTGTCTATCTGTATGTCCCTCTTTTCATCAGTTTGTCAGTTTGAGCATTCATCCATCCGTCCATTCATTCATCCATTGATCCATCCATAACTCTCTCTAGTTGGAACCACTTGCTTATTTACTTGTGTTAGATCTAAATTGCCATTTCTTTTCCCTGTCTTGCAGTTGGCAAAGAAGAATTTGATGCTGAGGACAAAGATAGGAGCCAAGTTATTATTCTTAGTTACAATAGGTGAGTTAATGAATTCATAGAGTCCATTGTCCAATCTGCTTCAATCCCTGGAACACTGTTGCCTATGTTACAAAATGGTAACCTTTGTAATCACGTGGCTGTGTGTATGTATTTGTATTTGTGATGCCTACCTTGTAAACATGATGTCTCAAGGAGAGAAGCTTGGACAGATCTCCCATTTAGTACATTGGTGTACCACATTGATTATAAGAACTCTCTTTTTTTGGTGGAGGTCAGGTCATTTGAGGTCAACAGGGTCAAATTGTGAAAATATTGTAAGTATGATATCTTAAGAAAGGAAGCTTGGACAAGTCTCAAATTTTTTGTGTAGGGGTACCACATTAGTATGTGATTTAGAGCCTTCACATATGCTGATTCTCATGGTCATAGGAATGCAAACAGTACCACCGGATTCCAACAGTATGTGTAATTATTTGGCATACTGATAGGGAACAATAAACTGCCACAGGCTGATTTGAGCTTTTCACAATCTTGATTGTACAGGCAAGATATGTAACCACTAACGTTAGACTACAGTTAGCTTGCCATAGTAGTATTTGCAGCATCACTCTTATGTTGCCTGTGTTTCATTCTAGGCCTAGTGTTTTTACCAATCAGTCCACATTAATCAGTGATCCCAGTGGGTTTTGATGAACTTGCCTTCAAGTTCTGTCTGTGGACTGAATCCATCTAGTTTTGCCCCATGTTAAGACATTGGAAAATTGTTAAGTCAATGTCAGTGTAGTGTCTATGGCAAAAAATTAGAGCAAAGATGCACTGTGCATAAGGTTAATTTTAAATCTTTTCTGAAAGATATCAAGTGACCCTGAGGAACTAACACCAATAGGCAAATTGTTCCAAAGTCTTGGAGCAGCCACAAACAAATGATCTATCCCTTATGCATGACTAGCCATGTATTCAGTCAACAGAAATTTGGATTTGATCTTAACTGGCGAGAAGGAATATACTTGGTCAACAAATCAGAAAACTATCAATACACACAGTCATTTAGAGACTTGTAGGCTACACAATAAGTAAGATTTTGTATGCAATTCTTAGTGAAACCAGTAACTAATGCAACTGCATCGTGATGGGAGTAATATGACATGATTTCTTGAAAAAAGTAACTATTCTTGCAACAGTGTTCTGAACACTGAAGTTTTTGAAGTCATTCCCTTGGAAGGCCATATAGCAATCCATTGGCAATGTCAATACAAGATTTACAAAAGAATGAACTATCTGTTTAGTAGCACCTAAAGTAAGGAAACGACACAACTTTGCAGGATTCCAAAGGTGAATGACCAAGTGCGTGTGACACATGAAATGTGATGTTTCAGAGTCATATTTGCATAAAAAATAACACCAAGATTCCTAACATGAGATGAAAGTTTCACACAGTAATCACCAATAACAACGTGTGGAACTGTAAACTTTCACAACTGCTGAGGCGAACCTTACAGAGCACAATGAGAGATATCCTTCCAAGAAAATCATGTATCATTTTCAATTTTTTCAAACTTGGTACTAAATTAGGTTTCAGGCACAGTTTATTCGAAATTTGGTTTTTGGCAGTTGAGGCTGACTTGTGCTTTTCTGGAAGTCTGAAAAGTGATGTATGGAGTGGATAACAAAGAACCAGGTGTCTGATGCCACACTTTTTGTGCCAGAAAAACATTGTGCATAACAAGCCTACACAAAAAAAATGTCTTGTATAATACATACTTCCAAAACTTGCACTAACATTACTTTGTAAACTCAGCAAATACCAAAAAGGATGAGTTGAAGCTTTCATCTTCATCCCAATACACACATTCTTTTCTTTGAAATGAAGGAAATGTGCTTTTCTTTATGATTGTAACAATATGACAATTGCTTTAGTCGATGCCGTAGGTATGAGCTAGAAGGATTTTAATTGCAGAAATCCCTTATCAGAACTACTATCTTCCACTTGGGAAACATTGTCAGTGTTCACTTATTTGTATAAGATAGGAAGGTACATACGATGTAGTACAGCATGTACCATATATGGGCAAGGGTGGCTGCTATTGTTGTAAGCCCAGGTACACATATGAAGTACTCCTAAGCATACTGACTGCACAATGAACATACTAACATGGACAGACTTCAATCCTCAACAAAAATGCATGGACGCCTTCCCCATTAACTCAGTAAATGTTGACATTTTGGACATCTTTTGGTTGGAGGGGGGGTATTGAAAGATGAATGAATCTACTTCAATATTGCCAGATTTGTGTACAAGTGTCAAGGATTATCTGAGCTGCTGTACACATGTATTGAAGGGTACAGATAAACCAAGTAGAGTATACAGAAGCGTTTCAACTTTGTGGGAAAAGTATGAGAGCTGTGATTAGAAACTGGTGATGCAATAATTAAAGGATACAGTTTTTCTTAGTATTGGAATAGAAGAAAATTGAGATAAAGTAATTTTATTTTATTTTTGTAATTATTATGTAAGAGTTATAATTTCTATTGCTTTTCACCTCATATGCTATGATCTGCTATAGAATGGGCAAGGAAAATGCAGGAATCTGATTATACTATTTGGTGCTTGCTTTGCTAATTTGACACTTAATACAACAGAGACCGAATGAATATCATAATGTCTAAGAAATCCGTATAATCTGTCATGTCATGTTGCCAGTAACATTCTTACTATATTACAAACCCTGAGAAAGAATACACTGCACAGAAACACCCAGTGAAGGTTACTCATAAAGCCTCTTGGTGCAATAATGTGATAGAGCAACACCATCTTGGACGGTGCACTACTGATTTGACGACTGTTCACTGTTTAAATACACACTATTTCAATAGGCCTGACAGTTTATTGCAGTTACTTGAGGAAAACCTAATACAAAATAACATTCATAGCAATTTTATTATTCACCTTGAAAAAACATGAAATAGACTATAAATGAAGGAATCAAGATCTAACATCATACTGAAGTACAATAATATCATGTATAATATCATATATACATACTACACCTTTGCATAGTTATGATGTCATTCTACTGAAAAAAATCAACAAAATATGCAGCGCATCATGCGGCTCACCATAGTTTTGGTAAAGCAACTAAAAGAAGAACAACTGCATGAATAGTAATTGAATTGATGTACCTCTTGTGCATGGCCCTCCTAATAAACCTTGCAATGAATCCTTTTTATTATGAACATTTACACCTACAGTAGTGGAGATTCCTCACCCCCCTTCCAAAAAAAAAAATTAACTTTTGAGTCTAGAACTCAATATGCTGTATCCTTCAACTACTTATCCGCGAATTTCCTGTCGGAGCTCTCACACTTGTCCCAAAAATTTTAAGCGCTTCTGTACTCTACCATATACAGTATATCCCTATGCTACCATACATGTGTACAGCAGTTCAGAAAATCCTCAACAAAAATACCTGGGACACCTTCCCCCGCTCTCCCATTCAATGATGAAATTTGGGATATATCTTTTGGTTGGGACAACATTGATCTGGGGGAGAGGATTGTGAAACATGTACAAATCTACTTCAATGTTGCCACATTTGATTGTAAGATGATTGTAGGATGGTAGCTTGCACAGGTGGTGTGTTTGTGTAGGGAGCTCTTGAAGATCAAGATTGTGTGATTTGTTGTGACTGATATGTTAATGTGAACACTTTTGAAGCTAGTGTTTCAGTTCTTTTCTTTGAGATTAAAGGTGCTCTCTCCCCACGAGTGAAGCAAAGCATCTTGAGTGTTTTTTTTTATAAATACCTTATTAAAAACCACTGTCAAACACTTGCAGCTTTTGCACTCAAACACTCGCAGCTTTCCCACTGTAGGTGAGTTAAGCGAAGCATCTTAAGCAGTTTGTTAGCATCCCCCACAGTCCAATGTTGGTTCATTTAACTTGCTTGAAACACTCAGCAAATAGTCATCAAACATGCAAACATGTTCATATACTTTTTCAGTGTGCCAATCTGGAAAAGTAAAATGAAAAGCTCCAGTTGCCAGCACTTGTATTTGCTGATAAAATGAGAAACCACCAAGCGTCAAAATGCTTGAGCATTATGTGCTCCAAATGTCAATGCTCAAAATGCTTTTGGTGTGGAAGCACCCCGACTGCTGAAAATTTGTCCATTTCTGACAAACATTATGTGGCGTGTTTGCTTCATTGCAACCTTTTTTTTTAATTTGGCAGTGCAGTGCATAGCTATGCATTTTAAGGAGCACATCCCAAGTGCAAGACAGTTGCTAAATTTTTTATGTGATAACAGCTATTTCAAACATGGACTCTATGTAGAGAAATCAAATGTATGTTATCATAACAGCTACATTGTCCTTAAATCAAGATATCCATTCCCTCAGTCCAGTGGTATATCTGGTGGTGGGCTTAACAATTTCTTTTTTCTAGTTATCCTCACATAAAAATAGCAATAGTTCAAAGTCTTTTTTTAATCTCATGATACCAAAACTGGTCTGTATGCTCGTTGCGAAGACGTTTTGAGGTCAGAGGTAAGTCTTCAAAACTACATGGTGGTGTTCTCTCTCTTCTTGTAGTAATTTCCTGTGTACACAGAATTGCATTGCCGTATAAATGTCCCAAATGATGTTTCCATGTGCAATTTAACCAGGATCGAAAGAACCTTGTGTACACGTTAATTGTTTTAATATCTCTTCTGTTCTTACATTTTCCTTTACAGATATTGTCGTCACAAGGCAATGCTCAAGAGGTTAGAAAGTACTGGTCAACAATGGTTAATGTATCCAGAGGTGATTGCCATGGGTGTAGTACTAGTCCCCCATAAGGGAACCAAAATGCTCTTTTGTCGGGAAGAGTTTGAACATCCATCTCTCGCTGACAATGAACAACTCTGTGATCACTTAGGTAAGGGCATGACACAGTGAGTGTAAGTTACTGATAGCAAATGGCTGTTAATATATCTGTTTGTGCCTCATATGCCATATCTGTATTGTTTCAACTTCCTCCGCTGCAAAACTTCTTAACAGCAGAGATATTTTCTCTCGGCATACAAAATTTGTCACTAAATTTTGTAAAGAGTACTGTGAAAAAACTTCAGAGTGCATGCCCATGCATTGGTTGTAGTTGCTGTATTATTGTAGTGGTAGCTTTCAAGTTCAAAAACTTCATAAGGTTTAAAAAGTAATTGTAAAGTAAATGCAAGTGTCTTATAAATCAGGGTGATATTTATTTTAGACAGGTTTGTTGAATCAATAAGTACATGTATTTATTTCTTACAGCTCACTTATTCCCTGGTGTTTGTGTTATGCATCTTCATGGAATGGTAAAAGAGAAGGTTGTGGATTAGTTCAAGTAGGAAATGATTTTGTTTGATATTTCCCTGTGTCCACCTATGGCAAATTTTATTGGCTTGCGCAGAAGCAGTTGCTTAGAGAGTGGCAGAATGTTTACAAGTTTCTATTTCTCTTTTTCTTTATCATTTGCTTTTTGTTTTGAGGAAAAAGTGTTGATACTGGGTAGCTTACTTAAATCATCTCCAATTTGACAACGAACCGAGGGCTGTTAATTTTGATGTATGCAGATGTCATCTGTGAATGTAAAGGTAACTTTTGTGAAATGAAAAATGAATAAACAGACTGAATAATCTCATTGGGATAGTTGAGGGACTCATCCATGATATGTATTATGAAAGATCTCTATGACCCTTTCTTTTGACTTCCATTGTTTGCTTGGAGGAATAACAATTCATCCACAAACTGAGGTTCAAGGCAGAGGTTTTTATTGGAAAGTCTTTTCTTGGCAGTAGAGAACAATCTTTCTGATTGTGTGCTAGCGTCAGGAGCAGCAAGAACCAGGCATGTTGTAGTATTTCCACTTGCTGCAGTTTCCACCATTGCAATGTGTTAGATGAAGGGGCCTGCTGCCTCAGGTCATGGTAGCATGAAATCTAGCTGACCAGAGTATCTGTTCTAGACCAGAGTATAAGTATAGTTACTCTTGGATGGAGGACTTGTTCGGCAGAGCTTCTTATGAACCTTGAGCACTTGTCACTCTGAGACTTTGTTGTGCAGATCATAATAATCAAATACCATTCATTGTTCCTGATTCTTTTGGTGGCTTCTTGGAATCTATGACAGGATCATTTGCAACTTGAATGATAAGAATTCTTTAATTGCAAGAGTTTCTGTAACCTTTAGTAAGATTAACTAGGCCCTATGGTGATGTCTGGCATTGGTTTAAAATGCTGAGCTGCTTCATCTCCTTCTTACGGTTTGGCTCAAAGTGCAACCTATGCATGGTTCTACTTGCATAGGTTGCAAGTAGAACCATGCATAAATAACAGCAACAGAATAAGCATTAATTAGCAGATTTGAAACATCTCTTGCCTTTATATAAATCCACATTTGTGCCAATAGCTGAATAGTGTGGGCCAAGCATGACACATTGTTTGAGCACAGTCTTGATACTGCACTGGCTATATTTGCCGCATTTATTGTGAGCAATTGCACCACCACTGCTAGTGCTGATCATATGAAATGTTTTCTTCAGTGTTACATTTTGAAATCATGGTCATTTCAAATTCAAATTCTGTATCATTTCCTAATCTGTGGTAATACCATACACAGTTAGTCCAAGGTATGCATTGTTTGGTGATGTACAGTGATCTGGTGACATAGCCACAGCATAGCAAGATCCACAGCTTCCTAAACAATTGCTTAGTGCTGGTTGTCATTCAATGTCATTTTATGGTTCTGCAATTTTGTGAAAGTTGGAACCCCACAATTTGGTTCCATGAAATGAAAAATTTACAGGAATGAACTAGTTTGTACCATTGACAGTGGTCGAAGGTCCTGGTAAATTATTTCTGATGGCAAATTTAGTAACTCTTGTCTCCATTCTGCACAACACAAGTGACTTTCAGAGGGCTTAAAAAGTTTTCCAATGGATGTGTGTCAGAGCCCTGATGGTGCAGCTGCAGATTGCTCTTGAACTCTAACTTTAGAGCTTAATGTCGTCAAGTGATTTCCCAGACATGAACTGCTGCTGGAATAAACTAGGATACTCTGGCACAATGTGCACTTTGCAACTTTGGCATTTCCCCGCATCAATCTACGAAAAATACTTCCAAACAAAGCCAGTTTTCTTTGATGACATTTTCTTGCAAAAGACATTTGCAACTTTGAAGTGATGAAAAAGTGATGAAGTATACAGAGATTGTTGAAAGAATTAATTTAGTAACAATTACGTTGTGAATTGTTAGCTCCTTTGTGAAGAAATATCTGCTTCTAATACTGCAAACCAAGTCTTACTTCTGGTCATGTAATATTGGCCTTAGTACATATAGTGAACCCCTTTGTATTGGTTTAACCAAAATGTGACCACAGGTCCATCATCTGGTGTTCACCACAAAGCAGAATTGGCAGAATATACATTACTACTTCCCAACGAATGGGTTTACAGATTGACTTAAAGCCACTTTGTGATCCTGATTGTTGATGGTTATCTTTTCCCCTCTGTACACACCCATGCCATCCAGGAGGATATTTTTCCAACAAGACACGATTGTGTGCCTAGACCAATGTGAAAGATGGCTCTGGGAATTGGAGATTTTCAGTTTACACTGAAGAACCTTGCAGATTGCGGTCAAAGACAAAAGATGTATACTAAAAGCAATCATTTAATCAGACAAAGTGCTACAGTGGGAAGGCAAATACCTTTCTGTGGAGTGTGATATATTAAGACATGTAAGACAAGGCAATGCTTCAGCTACTTCTCTCTGCTGAATTTTTGAAGTTTCCGTGGCAAACTTAGCCAAGTAAATGTAATTGCATGATTCCCTTGACTGAGGGAACTTTACAGCTATTTCACTGGTATTTAGCCTGATACAATCAAGAAGTCAGCAGTAAAATTACAGTCAATGTGAGTCTTGAAGTCTTTGAACTTGCTTTCATTGGTGATCTCATTTTGTTGGGACCACATCCCATTCATATCACACTTCTTTATTAATTAGTGCCAACAGTACCAATTACTTGGGGAAACCTAAAGAAATATGGTTCATATTTTTCACGGATCCAACTCCTGCAATCTTGGATTTGTTGCTTGATACTCTGACGCAAGCGGCTCTTTGGTAACTGCAGTTGAGTTCAGTGATATTGAACTACATCATTTCATGCATGACATGTAGGATGCTTCGGACCAACTTTTCACATGCATAGCGGAATGAAAAGACAGGCATAGTTCACACTCTGACCCAATTCACTAACACAACAGTATGGTAGAAATACTGTACATGGCTGGAGCCAGCTCTAATGCTGAGTCTATACCCAGCCGTGGGCACATAGTGACAGATCTTTGATATTTCCATATAACATAACTATAGGATTGGAGAAATGAAGAGAACATCATACTTTATTTGCACTACTTAACAGTTTCTTTAAATTATTATAATGTAATATTTCCCACTGATATAAGTGTTGTTGTTCCCTAAATGAAGGAACAGTGAAGTAATTTTGGATGCTGAGAGTGAATGTTTGGCAGGAACTACCACTGTGGTTATTTAGGTTATCTGATTGCCTGTGACACACTAATAGGCAATCAGATCATAAGATGCAGTGGAAAGGCTCACTTTGTAACATTTTGTCTTTTAGAAGATCACTAGAAAGTTTTTTTTACAACTTATGACAATATAAGACATTGCTGCATTATGTGTTGCATTAGGATGATGTATACTGATAAAATCATGTTTAAGATTATTGTTAGTGAAATCTTAGTAGATAGGCTAGATGGGTAATACTGCAATGTACATAGCTAGGGCTGTTCATTCTTGTGAACAGTTCTTTGTAATACCAGCAAAAGTTTATACACGGTAGACAATAACAGAATACATTCTTTAAATTTATCACAGTAAATTAAAAACAAGTCTGTTGTATTTGTTGACGTGAATTGCCTCAGTGGTAGAGTGCACTCGTTCATGATAGACAAGTGTCACTAGTTTATTTTACAGATTTGCTGATAAGAATGTTGTTATCATATTGTTACTCTTCTTTGAACATCAAAATTCTCTGTTCTAATTTCTCTTAAATCAGCACCAAAGTTGAAAGGAAGACCTCGTAAAAAGAAGTCTCCAACAATGGAACTGGATGAAAACGGACAAGTCAAGAAGACGTCCAAGGTTGTTCATATGACACGGGTATGGATTGGTCCTTGTATCCAACTCTTGTGTTCAAAGTCAATTTGAAGTAGTTTAAAGAAATATTACATTCACCAGGAATAGATATTTTGTTACAATATGTAAACAAGTGTGTATGAGCATCACAGGTTTTTATTTATTTTTATGAAGCATTAAGCATAACAGATATAATGACAGAGAGTATTAAAGACATCCCTTACAACCAGACCAGATTTTTTGTGGGCCTTTGCTGTTTTTGAGCCACCAAAGCTACCCCTACGGTGATCTTGACATCTACTTCTAGTCCTGGACTGCATCATTTATGTGTACCTTACAGGCAACAGTGAAGAAAGAAAAGGAACTCCAGCCATTAAGGAGGACCAGAGGTAAACGAACAAAGCTTGCATTCCAGAGAAAGAAAGCTGAAAGCAAAGAAGAGGCAGAATTTCTGGAGAAACTGTATAAGTTTATGCAAGAGAGAAATACCCCAATTGAAAGACTTCCCTGCCTTGGATTTAAACAAAGTAAGTCTCTGAGTTTATCTTTAAGCTCTGACTTGTGTCAACATAATTTCATTTTCCCATGGAATGTTCATATAATTTGTTAGAAACACATAGCTATATGTTGCACAAAGCTGTTGATTTCATTGTTATACTTACAGTGAGAGACTTGAATCTTTCATTGTATTTAATTGAAGGGTTAAAATAAACACATTTTCTCTTTTCTAACGTTTGTTAATTATTGGCATTCCCATTCCATTACTGTTTATATTGTCTAAGATGTTGGTATGGCTTAGTGTTACGTAACATTGTGTGTCATTGTCTTGAATTAAGATATCTCACTGAGAGTCTTATTGGCTTGACTGCATAAAGATTGTTGCTGTTCTGATGGTATCATTTCAGGTTATTTCCTTTTGTCTTTTCAGTCAATCTGTTTCAGTTTTACCAAACCACTGAACGTTTTGGTGGCTATGAGACCATCACATCACAGAGACTGTGGAAGAAAGTGTACATAGAGCTGGGTGGAAACCCTGGTTGTACTAGTGCAGCTACATGCACGAGACGCCATTATGAACGGTAAAGTCTATATTGAATCCATCATCATCTACAAGAAGACTTTGAGCATTCTAAAAAGCAGTATTGTGTTCCTTTTTGAGCAGAAAGACCTTTTTTGCACACCTCAAACATAGAGATACGTTACACCGGTGATATTTGCCTTCACTGTGTAATTCGTGTTTGATATGCACAAGAATGATTACATTCTGCTAGTGACTAAGGTTCTGTGTCATAAGTACAATGCACAGCTGCTGCTGCTGCTGCTTGGCCACTGTGCTGCCGGTGATGCCAGGTATTGCTAGGCCCACACTCTCAATAGGCTGCAGCAACTTTTTCTATAATAAGCTTGCAAACAGTCTCAGTGCTCATTGAAGGGTTTCTTGTTCAGCACCCACCGCAGCTATTTTTTCCACATGGAGCATCTGCTGATCAGTCAAATGCACAGACGTAGGAGAATGTGAAAGTCAACATTTCAGAACAAAATCACTGATAAAAAAGGAGGAGATTCAGACTGTTTCTTCATCATCTATCTTGAGTATGATCTTTCGATCATTTCTGAGTTTGTCATAGTCAATTCGACCAAGTTCTCTGATGTATTATATTTGTTTGGGATTTTACTAAATTGTTCAGCCCTGGGTATTATGAGACCAAATGTAATAATACAAAGCATTGGTAATATAGACTGATGATGAGCAACAGCAGTCCATCTATTACAAAGGCCCCCCATTTTCTGCTCCAAACAAGCAAATTCCATTAAAAAGTTCATAATTCCTATTTTTCTATTCCCATTTTCAAGCAACCTGGTTTCCATAAAATTCTGTAGTTTGTTTGAGAGTCTAAAGCCTCCAAGTAGTGGAAAAATTTTATATATCCCAACTCAGGAAAATGCTGGGCAAGGATCACGACCATTTCAGCATGATGAAAGTTTGATCAGAAAATATCGTTGACACTGCCCCACAACTTTAACACTCCACAAAATGTTACATATTTTATGTAAACCAAACTATACCTACAAACTTGCATACATTTTTGCAAGTGAAATGTCAAAAAGTGTCTTGTGAAAAGAAATAGAAATGATTAATGTTAAACCTTTCAAAAATTTAAAACAATGATATCCTAATGTGGTGAGGTGTAAATGGAACAGCCACAACAAACTGAAGAGCCACTTGTTTGTAAATTACAAATTTCAAAGTGTTTGGAGAAACATGATATTGTATTGTTTTGTTTATCAATCCTTGTGGCTTAGGGAATATATCTGCAGTTGTGATACTAGCCTAACATGACTAAATGTAGCAGTCTTTCTAACACGGTGGTTGAGTTTCCTAAGTCTATGCAATTATGCAGGTTCTTCAGATTAAGTTTGGAGATTACGACCTGTGAACCTAAGCAACTATTGTGAAAGAGGAACATAGGGGTAACTGCAAAAAAGAAAGCCCCTACATTGGAAAAGAAAGAAGCAGCTTCTACAGCAGTCAATTCTGGAACATACAGATCGCAAGTCAAGCAACACAACCATTCAACTAAGTGCTAACTTGTTGTGGATATGAGAGGAAGTCGAAAGTTTATCTACCTAGAGGATCTCACAACGATGATTAAAATAAATTATGTATCAATGAAGCTAGGAAACATAAAATAGTTAAACCTTTGATAGAGTTACATACAGTTATTGAGTGAAATGTTTTATATCAACGTTTCTATTTAGTTGCCTGTTTTCCATGTGACAAAAGGAAACGAATCATTGTGATTGTTTAGATGTCTTTCTTTGATGCACCTAAAAAATGCATAGCCTAGTCATATGGTATGTGACAGTAGCCTAAGCTTATTTAACCCATATTTGAGCCTAAGCTTTTATGTAATTTAATATA
>VJOZ01065734.1:5044-22403 GCA_009801055.1 Stichopus horrens
TCTAGCAATTCTTATGACTTCAGAAGACGTCAAACATTGCACTAGATGGCACCTAAAGGTACATGGAGATGGGGAACACCTCCTCCCTTACAAATCCAGGACAATAACTCCCAACTCATGCTTTCCCGAAGCTACCAAAACACTACATTGCATAACGTTAATTTTTTTTCTCATCACGCTGGTTATCACTTACAGAGTTATCGGCACGAAAACTAACTTCAAAGTTTATCATGCAATCATTGCAGCAAACTAATAAAAGAGAAAAATAGTTTTTCTCCAGTACGTTCAGCTCCAACCAATATTGGCGCTCAGCTAAGATAGTAATCCCGCTAGTTAGNNGCCCCCCCCCCTAATTTTTAGGCGGTCGTGTGCCAATGTGTTCAATCAAAAAAATATTTGAACAAAAAATGAAAGAGGATGCCTAGCTCATTATGATCCATGTACCATCTCAAAACACTGATGTTTAATGCCATTTTTAATTTTCAATTCCGAGTACAGGTTAAACTATATTCAGGAAGTGCCGTCTCCTGCTATATGGGCGTTTTGAATAGCCAACATTTTCTTGTACATTTTGAAGCGATGGGGGCGTTCCGCTTAGAAAGTCCTGCNNCGTCCCCTAAGCTTTTTCCTATGCTTGTTTCGCATGGCCTGATAATAAGTTTTCCGCTGAAACTGCACCCCTTTAACTCTGTACCCCATCCTGAGAGGGTATTCCCAGTGTCCGAAACTATGGTGGTGGGATCGCCCCAAAGTTGCAAAAAACTTCACACCCCCTGAACATATGATCTTAGCCACGACTCTGATTGTAAACGGCGTTTGGACTGACTACTCAGGTTATGGTAACTCTAATTCACTTTGTTCACTTTAAAAATGCAGGGTTGTCCAAATACTGGGATTGTGTAACATAATCCTTACAAAACAAAGGTGTGGAAATCACAACTTAAAACTTTCGTCTCCCGTTGATAAGTGGAACCTGCAACCAGTGCAGAGTTAGAATAAAGTTAACACCTTCCACTTTAGTTTATGTCAATATTCGATCTCCTTATTAAAATTTCTAATAGCTTATTTTGTTTTTCCGAATTACATCTATTAATATTTTTTAGAACACTCTACATAGTCATCATTTACATGATGCAAGTCCGATTCAACAGTATGTATACGCCATTAAATTATCTGTTTTTAAGAAAATTTTTACAAAAAAAACACAAAATGATGTGTAAAAGGCACATTTACATCTTGAACAGATGAATATACATCATGTTGTGGTATGTGATCATATCAAACTCTACGGTGAATGGTCATGTATGCCTTAAATATAGTCTGAGAATATTCTGTATGGGAACCAAATTTTCATGTAGTGGATAACAAGAAATGAATTTTCTTCTTTTTCAAGCTTCCCCTTCCAACATTTTAACAGCAAACATAGAGTGAGAGTTTAGCCTTATAAGGAAGATTGACGTCATTAACAGCACAATGCGAACGGCATTCCACGTAAAGTGAGGTTCATCCAAACATCAGTTTGGAAATACGGATAGGAGATAGGAGGAGACAAAAGGAAACAAGAATATTTGCATAGCTTCCTTAGACCGCAATATGCATTAATTGCATGTGATGAAACACTCTTCATTGCGAAAAAGTCGACAATAGGGTTGGGATGTACTGAAATTACTAGTAGAATATACTAGTAAGAAAAATGAGGTGTGTTAGTTTTCAAGACGTTCGTCACATGCAGTAATTATTGTATTATGCCATAGTCATCAAATTTGAATTACTAATGATAGAATAGCATAGCCCAATGTTTTTGAATACAAGGAGAGCAGAAATTGAACTTGAACCTGAAGAATTTGCACCCACTTCATTGATCACAAGGTGAATTTTCTTTCACACTATGACGTCATCATGCTCTCTTGATGAAAGACGGCAAAGGTTGTTTCGCACTTATGCACTACTTTCAATAAGAGTAGGAACGGTCCGTTCTCCCTGGATTGGTATAGCAAGTCTTGACTTTTAAAGGAGGGCTGCAATTTTACCGTAATGAAGACAATAAAGAGGGGGATGGGGTATTGGCAAAGTGACAGAAATGGTTAACTCCCGAGAGAACACTTTTTTTCAAGTGATTACGTTCAATAGTTAATCTTGACTGCCGGGCAGAGCCTTGATTGCATCTTCAGAGTAAACCCATTAGTCTCAGAGATCTGGTGCCCCGCAGACTTATTTATCATGGTATTCGGTCGATACAACACTTCTGCAGGTTTCAAGCGAGGATTTACTTTGCTGAGTCTACCGTGAGAAAATAAAAAATTAGGAAAAGTAAAAAACTTTTTGATAGTCATATGAGAACATATATATATACATACATATATAGGCTAGTAGCCGGCATATTGACACTTTAACACTGTAGCTGACTGTGCAGTCACTTTGCGCACTCTCCTTGCCCATATGTGCACCTCTCTTATGCATCCTTCCTGTGTATTTTCTGAATACATACATCTGGTGATCTAAATATTCAAGCTTAGTTTATCATTGTTATACGTATACATTCAAAAGATTAGTGTTGGGACATCACATTTATTTACCTTGTCAAATGGTTCCTACTAGTGCTTTGATCTCCTCCTTAGAACAAAAGCAGTAACCTAACAACAAAACGCAAAAATAGGTTATCGAGCTATAGTGACCTATGTAAAGCTCTGATTTTGAATTATCCAAAGAACAACTCTAACAACTCTAATATTGATATTGTTAGGTTATGATGTTACAATATGATACAGTGTCTACAAAAAAAAAAACTATAGTGAAAGCAATTTAATAAGCTAATTGGAAGAGCTTGACGTCACTTAACGACCATGTAATTTTCCTAATTGAGGCCAGGTACATTTATTTATTTGAAGATCAGGCCCGTGGGCAGGAACTTGTCAATGAGTGTGCGATTTTAAAAACGAACATAAGGGCAACAATAGGGGACATAGTGCATATAGTTTGATCTGATTAGGTTGATGTTTGTTTCAGAGTCACGGGACATACAATATATAGCAACTAACCTCAATATAATCAAATCAGATTATAAGTTTTAAAGGATGTAGAATACAATGAAATAGCTGATACAGCAAATTACATGTGGTGGGGCGATTTTGGCGGCCATATTGGATAACATTTTCCCCATTCCGACTTTGATATGTTGTTCTATGGCATATTTTGTCACTCTGCTGCAAATTTCAGTTTACTACCATTTTTCCCGGACAAAGTGTTCAACACCTTCACTATACTTATTTATTTGTAAGGTTTAATATCGTTGTGGACAACAGACGGTTCTTTCAGGAAGCATATTACTTAAGATATGCATAAATGAAATAAAGGAATATACAAAATGGTCACATGGTGATTGTTTACCAATCAGTGACCCACTCCTTTAGAATTATCAAGTTGTTTTGATTTTTCATTCTACATGTATGAATTTCCTTAGGTGTTTCAAATGATCTAACACGTTAAATGGCTGATCATTTGCACATTTCAGCTAATAAAACAGCAAGCAGTTTCAATTGATCCCATCAAGGAGAGGTCCAACTGAAGAGGGCGCTTTACCACTTCACTGTTTACTTCTAATGTACCCAAGATTGTTTATTCGGTATATTGTGCTTATCCAGTGAAGCCAATAAAAAATAAGAGTGATTTCGTTGCACAACAACAAGACCGGATGTGTTTTTTTTTAAACAAAAAATTAATAAAAAATAACAGTGCACAATCAACTTTGAATTTTAATTGCCACATATAATATCATATCACATCAATACGTAAGATGATATCGCAGTCTATATTTGTTACAACTTAATTGTGACAGCCGATTCGGTGACGCGGTAACGTCTCTGTGATATTGTTTTACACACTCTTTCTCTCCCCTGTCATAAGATATACGAACTGTTAGTTGCGTGGCTTCAGTGTACGTCGTATGACGTCATTCTTATCAGGGAGCTGCTTCGGCAGAGTAAAAGGTTAGCTGCCTATTCTTACTACTTATGCTTTTTTGAATGATACAGTTTACCTTACAGTGTTGTATACACTGTCTTTCATATTGGTTTCTATTCCAGAACACGAAATTTTTTATACGCCCTACTGGAACGTGACATTTTTGTGGAGGAATGAACAGGGCATGGGAGTGCCTTCCATACATCTTATCATATCAAGCATTTCTGACATTTTTTATTACGTTATGTAATAAGAGCAAAACATAGTTACTTGAAACAATGGAAGGTCTGGAAATATACCCACAGTGTGATAATAAATTTGACTTTACAATAATTGATCGAAAGATCAGATGTGAAACTAATTAAAGCCTTAATCGGAGGCAGTTGGTTGCAGAAATATTTAAAAAGGTTCTTATGCTTTTTGAATAGTCTTTCTGTATAGATGTTTGTATTTTAATTTAGACCAGCATATAGATTGTACTCTTCACCGCACGCCTCAGCAGTACGGACATAACCCTTGAGTATCGGATAAGTATGAAGTTGGTAACCTTCACCATTGTTATCTCTTACATCGTGTCAAATCCTGCAGACTTATCACTGTATTCATGCATGATTCACTTAAACCTATCCTTAAAGTGATTGCGTGTGTCAGGAAAAAAAGCAGAACAACAAGATTACGTTTGATGTAAAGTTCTCCTTTACTTTTGCATTAAATTTGAAAAGCAAATAAACGGAATAAAACAGAAATAATTGTTGAAAATTAACAGTTCTTAGTATAAGCACATACATGATGAGTATGCAACAGTTCATGTCTCGCTAGTGTATCAAAACATACCACTCTTGGTTTCTTGATCGGCATTAAGAATTGTAGTATTTAGAATTCGAAGAACTGTTTTTACAAATAACATACAAACTGATGTCTTATCAGTTGCGGCGTTACGTGATCATGTTTTGACTAACTGAATATTCATTGCCATGTATTCCAATCGTATTGTACAAAGAAGCCCACTGTTAAGCTTTTGAAACCTCTCAGCTAATACACAATCGTACTTTACAATTTTTTGTCGTTCTGCTGAGAGACTTTGAAATCATCCTGCAGAATTTAACACCTTAATCCTATTTTTTATGCTAAATTGTTTGACTGGTGCAATTCAAAAGACGTGCACAACTGGTGGACATGATTTGTTTTTAATGTTTTAACTTTTAAACCTACACACACATTGCCTTCGAATACGAAGGCCGTCAGAGCTGACGCACGAGTTGTGCGGACTAACCTATCCTTGACACCAAAGTGTGTGTGCGTGTGGGCGTGTGGGTGAATGTGTGTGGGTAGTGTCTTCTCTTCTTTTAAGATTCCAGGGATCCTTCTCATCTTTCATACCGCGCGATTGATTTCATAGGTGTCATGGTAGAGAGAATTATCTGTGAAACGTGACTATGAGAGAGGACGATATCACAATAATTAGCTTGCAAGGTGAAATCAAGGCTGAACAGACTTGATTTAACTGACAGAGTGGGCATGCGTGTAAGGGTCTTGGAGTTTTGCAACCTTACACTGGTCTTCACATGTAATGTTTTCTAAGACGGACCAACCGTATCTTAAATGGTATATTAGGAGAATGTGTTGACATGAATTATTTTTAGTGATCGATTCATGTGTCAAAAAATTGAGGATAACTTAAATTGGGGGCAGTCTTCAACTGAGAACATTAAACATTAGAGGAACACTTTCAGACCCACAAAAATTGCGTTGGTGCATACAGCAGTGATTAAAATATCTTGCAAAGGGTATGGTATGGACAAAACTACAAGCTCTACTCTGCAGCCTATGTGACAGTTTTGGAATTATGAGGGAATTTTCATTAAACATGAACTCATTCATGACGTCATAAATACGGAGTTAAGAGATCAAGCATTCTGACAAATTAAACTTGAGTACATTTAGGAACAAAAACTAGTCCATGTTATCTTCAAATTACAAAGGCATCCCTTCATTAATCTACTTTCTTTTCACCCGAAATTTCCATACATTTCACGATGTAGGCTTTACACAAAAGAATAGATTTATTATGTTGCGTCCAAGAACACCGCAACTAAGGAAATGAAATTATGATAAGACGAAAGAATATACTGTTATAGAATTATATCCAGTTTAACATAGATACGAAGAAATAAGTCGATGTCATTTCTGTATGATTCCTTGGCAGGGAGAGGCAAGTCTATAGATCCGCTGAGGAATATTTGGGCTAATATAGCTAACTGGATTTTTATTAACACACACCGCTCCATTATGCGCAATAATTGAAACATGATTCTTAAAATCATTGAACTTACGAAGTAGTTAAAAACGACAACGGTTACTGTGATGCAGTAATCACTTAACACACTCAATAGACATCTAATTTGATGTAAGTTGAATTTGTATTTCATGCTAGCAGACTCATTACGGAAGAATGTTCTTTTCATTGCAAATGAATCATGTTTACTATGGAGAAGGATCAGCTGGGATCCTTAAATACTTAATTTGTAGATCATTAAAAAGTGTCATTGAGCTGGTATCGTTCCTTTGGTAACGTGTTTGAAGCAAACCACTGCATGCTAATTCTAATTAAGTCTAATTAGCCTCGTAAATCATGGATTTCTACAGTTACCGAAAATGCGAGAATGAGATGTCGTTTTCAATAAAGACAGGTTGCCTATTGTTAACACTTTATGGTAAAAAGTGATTTTGATATTTAATTCTCCTATCATTATTGCTTTCAGTTGTATGTCATAAGTTGAAAATTTCTTAGTTTAACCATGTATCATCAACATACGAGTAATACTCAACAAGGATGACAAAATATCATGACTTATGTGGAACAACTCAACGAGCCCATTTAAAAAAAGGTTCTCAACTAATGCTTATAATATATCATGTGGAGAAGTCGTTAAATGTGGCTAAGTATATTTTAGATTTGAGAGACAGATGGGTGGATAGGTGGACAGATGGACGGACAGACAGACATATAGGCGGATAGACAAATACTGACGGATATACGAACAGAGAGGCAGTGCGGAAGTTATAGAATCATCTGACTTCTGGGATTTTTTTATTAGCACATGGTTCACGGCATAATCGTATAAACATTTTAAAGTTAAAGTTACAAAATTATTGAGCTAACTGATGCTTATTCTAGACCTGATCAAGTAGTCTACTCAAATATTTGAAGAAGGCCCAAACCACTTGTTTGAGATCGATGGGCATGGCACAGATAGGTTAGTTCGGTTAGAAAACAAAGAAAGATCCACTAAATTGGAAACAGAAAATAACACATAATAAATCGATCAAGCGATGCGGAAGTATTCTTTCTCTTGAGTTCAATTATTACAATGATGAAACGATAACCATATGTCGGATTTGTCTCAAATCAGTAGTGGGCCACCGACAGGAACATGGACAGCATAATTCACGTCAGTATTTTTTCTTGTGGTCAGCGAGATATCTACAGAAATTACAAACCGTGTCAGTGCTAAGCATCTCCTTGAGTGCTGTCAGGTAGGCCTGCGCTTACTGTGTTGTTCTCTCCTTTTTCTTTTTCTTTTTTTGCATATAAGCAAGGTATTTTTTTCTTGGAATTGATGGAAATTAAAAATTTTGAATCAACAGCAGGTCTTTGGTTTAGTGCAAACAGGTCAATTTTTATTTAGTCTTATGTGGCTCGTTTCGCTGAGTCAAATAGTTTGCCCAGCCCTTATTAAGACTGGAAAGTCGCTTGGGAGTTGCATAGTAGCATATACATGTATTACAAACGTGTATCTTACCTTGTCATAACGTTTTCCTGCGATCCATAAACATTAAGAAAGTAGAACTGAAGTTTCACTTATAAATGACTACACATTTTTTTATTTGATTGATATAAAAATCTGGCTTTCTTAACAACTACTATTCTTTATAACAGACACTATATTGTGGCACTATCACAGATATTGATCTTATCTAATATATGTAAAGATCAGGGTACGATCTATTCCGATATAAACATTGTCGACTCAGCCTCAATAAATTCATTAATACTTTGATCTCAAAGTGCCCGCTTCTATTTATTCTCTACCAGAAAATAACTGTTTTTTCTTTTGTTGTTGACTAATTTTGAAAGTTTCATTTGTATAATGAAATTAATTATTTTAATTTCGTTATTTGCCCTGTCAACTGCCAGGTACACTCCTTCTGAGAGAAAAGAAATGTTAGACGCTCACAACCACCACAGAAGAAACGTCGAACCAGAGGCAGGAAACATGGCTGAGATGGTGAGTAAAGTCATCGTACGGGGAGTGGAATACATGTGCAGGGTCGTAAAATTGGTAAATTATTAAAGGATACGGTAACTTTTCGTGATTTTATCTTCAGTTTTGGCGATCAGAATATATGGATCTTGCTGTATAATTTTAGGTTTTGTTAATTTGTGATTACTTCTTATCTAACATCTTTCAACTATTTTATTACCTTTTATTTTCACGTGTATTTCCTGAAAGCTTTTTACATCATTACACTTCGAAAAAAGAACAAAATATAATAATTCCTTTAGAGCCTAAAATCCACGATAATTTTTGTGGTTTGGGTTTAATTCTTAAAATATAATTCAGTGCGCTGCATTTGTGAAGGATGTAGCATAAAGTCTTTCATCTTTTGAAACATTTAAACATATTTTACCCTGTCTGGGTTTATGTTGAAAATTGGCACTTCAAACTTTATGTCATTAAAGAAGAAACAAGCAAAGTATTTGTCATTGATTTATGAGGAAGTCCATCATTTTCAAGGAATATTCCACTGACAAATAAAGGGATCTGTGAATGAAGGAGAGTAATTTTTAGTATTTCACACCTGACACCAAAATTTTGCTGATACCTTAAGAGATTGATGTTTGTAGAAAGACGTTTATGGATTCTCAGTTGCTTCAAGTTTGGCTTCATTGGCTTCAATGAAATGCAATGAATGCAAATTGCTGCAATTAATCTTTGTAGCTTCGAAACTGAAATGCAGTATTTCAGCTTGAATTTGACACCAGTGAATAAATGACATCGGCTGTATTGTGCACATACATCAAAATGTTGTGGTAGTTAAAAGTCACGTCTCTTAAATTATATATACTTATCGTTTGAGGCAGTCAATATTATATATCAAGAAAAAATAAATAAATAAAATAATGTTGTGTCTATCATCACTGGTTTCCCACAAAGCAATGCACCAACAGATTCCGATCACAACTCCATAGATTTAGCATTTAGAGAGAAAAACCATTTTATATGTTTTGTTATCAATTCAAAGTTTCTTCAATGGCTAATTTCTTTATTGAAACAACTGGCGATAAATTTTAAAAAACAAAAACAAAGAACATTTACATTTTTGGATAACATATGTTTAAATCTGTCTGGTATAATCTGATAGTGTATAGTTGTTTTATAACATTATAAAGCGATGTAGGGGGAAAGCATGAAAACAACTTGAATAAGCAATAGCTTGCACAAAGTAAGAAACAAGAAAAAACCTAATTTTTGTTTTTATTCATAATATTGTTTTATTCAACGTGAACATGGTCTTTCTGATCACGTCACTGATAGTTTGTGTTGGGTATTTATGTTCGAGCAAAATAATATGGGTTGAGCTAATAATGCTATTACAAGCTGGGCTTTGCATGTGAATGAGTCGGAAAGGATTCTTTTCCCCGGTTGGGGTCAAGTGGTGAATTGTAGCGGCAAGTTCACATCAATTTTAGCTCGTGATAATTGTTACGAATGACGACGATGATGATGTTAACGACGACAACGACGACGATGACGACGACGATGTTGATGATGATGATGGCGACTTTGAAAATGAACTTCACCACAGGTATGGGATGATCACCTTGAAGACTTGGCTCAGACGTGGGCTGACCGATGCGTATTTGAACATCCAAAGAAAGATCCTGATTATAGAAGAGTTGGACAGAATTTGTATCTTACAACTTACGATGAACTTCCTACTGATAACGTAGTACGATCCTGGGACAACGAAAAGATTAATTTCAATTTGAAGAGGCTTTCATGTGACCCAGGGAAAGTCTGCGGTCACTACACTCAGGTAAGTAGGTATTTTAATAAAAGATGAAAGATTTCGAAAGACTCGTGTTAACAATTGAGACATACTGAAGTTAACTTCAGACTAGAAGGTTGACTTTTTTCAGCAGTAATACATATACCATAAGTCATCAATACGGACATACAGTGTAACTTTTATGTGAGTCGTGTAAACCAGGCTTGGCAGAGTGAGGAAGCTTTGACAACAAAATTTCGTTTGCTATATGGTTCAAATATCACACTTTTTGGTCATTCTCCCCTACACCCCCTTCCATGCCATATCATATTTGTGAGTCATCTTTTCTGCAATATCTCATTGCATAACACATTTATTACTGCTTGGATTCACACTGGTAATGTCACCTCTTATGTAGTTGTCACATTTGTTAGTCATTTCTTCTATAGTTTTCACATTTGTTAGTCATCTCTTCTATAGTTGTCACATTTGTTAGTCACCTCTTATACAGTTGTCACATTTGTTAGTCATCTCTTCTGCAGTTGTCACATTACTACAAGGATCCTACACATTACTAGCCCCCTCTTCTCAATACAATTATCACCTACTTAGTCATATCTGTCTGTCTTTTAGGTTGTCTGGGCTGCAACGACTAGGGTAGGATGTGGAGTGAAACAGTGTTCTTCTGTGTCGACTGGAGACTACCACAGATTTGAAAACGCCTGGTTTGTTGTATGCAACTATAGTCCAAGGTAACAATGAAACCATGAAAGTAATGCAATAGACAATATAACACTGGGACTGGCCACTAAGAAAGATTGAAAGTTCATAAAAAATGAGTCAAATAATACCTTCATTTATTGATGTAACACGTATCTCAATAGTGTGTTCTGTTTAGAAGAGTTTTTAAGGGAATATCTCTTTCAAGATGCCTCATTGCACTATGGGAAATCTGTGATGTCACACACACAACAATTTATACAGTCTGCATATTTCACGGATAGGCCCAACCTCCAAAAAATGTTCGTTTCTGCCATTTTTTTCTTATTTGCGATATGTTTTTGGTTTCAATGAAAAGAGAAAATTATGCGGTCATGATTGCGTGTGTGTATGTGGATGTGATGCGTGTGAGTGTGTGTTTGTAACGCCCAGTTTGTTTTCACGATGTCTTAAGAAGGGGAACTCAGAACTTGGTACATAGATGCTACATATTACAAGAAGAACTCTACTGTTTTGGTGGAGGTCAAAGGTCACTAAGGTCACCAGAGGACAAACAATGAAACTTTGCTAACACAGTATGTCAAGGTAGGAATGATGTATACTTCTCATACTTAGTGATGGTTGGTCATATTAAGAGGAAGAACACTATTGATTTGGTGGAGTTCAAAGGTCATCTGAGGTCACCAGAGGTAAAACACTGAAAACCTTGTTGACACAATATATAAAGGTAGATATCATGCAAAACGTTTAATACTCAGCATGACAATGCATTAATCAAGTTAAGGAACCTGCGTCGTTATTGTAGAGGTCAAAGGCCGCCAGAGGTTAAGCATTGAAAAAAATGCTAAACCAACATATCACGATATTAATCAAGTAGGAAAACACTGTTGGTTTTGGTGGTGGTCAAAGGTCACTTGGCGTCAATAGAGTCAAAAAGTGTAAGCATAATATCTCAGGAATGTAAGCTTAGATAGATATTCTATTTGACTGATATGTGTATCCTATTGAGCACAAAAAGGCTATTATTTTGGGGTGCAGGTCAAATGTCACTCGGGGTCAAAGGGGTCAAATTGTCAAAATTTTGTGAACATGACATCTCAAGGAGGGAAGCATTGGCAGATATGATATGGAGTTTAAATATGTGCATTATTGAGCAAAAGTAGCCCATTGCTTTCTGCTGAGGTCAACGGTCATTTAGGGTCAACTGATGTAAAGTTGTGAAAACCTTGTTAACATTAAGAGAAGCTTGGACTGATCTCAAATTTGATTTTCAAATGTACTTTATTGGGTGCAAGAGGTCTATCGATTTTGCTAAAGGTTTAAAATCATTTGGGTCAACATATCCTAACCATATGCAACATTCCAGATTAAAAACACTCATAACTGAATCATCCAAACCACAATGCCTTTGGAATTTCTGATTTTCTTTTGATTTTATTTTCTTTTTTTCTTTTGTTTTGGTCATACGAAATTACACAAATACGTGCAATTGTGTGCATCTTAATTGCTGAACTGCTACCGATCCCAGTTTCAGTTCGCAACAACTGCGTTGATAATTATTGTTTAATGTAAGTTTTAACTTTATTCTTATATTTTACTTACAAAGTTCTTTTCAGACGGAAGTATGTCAGGCATAACCTAATGATATGGAGATATTATAAAGGTTAATCACCGGAATCAGACAGATAAAACTACCATACGAAAGTTAGCACTTCATTAACAGATCGAGCATGTGCCGACATCATACAGACACCATACATTTATGAAGAGCTAACAACTTCAGCAAACTTTTTTCTAAATATAATCCCAAAAAATGCAGACCGGAAAAAAAAAATGGTAGAAACAAAATAGTAAACAAAAGTCGTAGAAACAAAAAGCAAAAGTATTTTCAGAAAAGAAAAAAATAAGCCGTTGCCTTAAAATGTCTTCCTCAGTATTTCTTCAAACTTTCGACTGTTTTCTAAGACACGATATGGCAGTGGAAAGATATGTAACTTGAACTACAACAAAATTAGGTCAATCAATAATAAATACAATCTAAATTTTAGTTGATGTCATATTTCAAGGTTATTTGCGCTTGGGTTTCGACATACAACAAACTTTACCTGAGTTGCTTTGGGATGACTGGAAATCTTTAACATTTAAACAGCAATATCTTGAGCTAGGAACAAGACATTGGTGTGAGGTATGGAGTCTCTGCAGTAGAACAAAATAGGCTCTTTTATTCCATTACCTCTTAAATGTAATTGTCAGTTGAATATTTTGTAAATTATCATTTATATTGACGCTGAATGATTTAACCAGCGTACCTCCATTAAAGTTTTTCTTCTTCCTTATCGCTTTTACAATATTTGTGCTTATTTTATAACTTTTGGTATTACACTCCTTATACCTCCACAATAACATGACAGATTAATACTACTTGAGGCTGCATATCAATTCCAAGTCTTCTGTACTCATCTTCTGAGTACCTTTTGTTTTTGCACATACAGAGGCAACTTTCGCGGTGTACGGCCTTACAAAGAGGGAAAGTCATGCTCCTTGTGCTATCCCGGAGAGAATTGCCGAAATGGACTTTGCTGTGAGTAAAACTAGGCAGATAAAGACGTATACAAGATATATATAGCAAGTTTTGCACATAAAAATTTTGCATAGAGCACTCACACTCACAGGAAATTTAGGGTTCGCCCACAACAGTCTTCCACTTTCTGCTGCTGTTAGGGCTAAGAGTAAGACATCAAATACATCCGAGCTTTCTCGAAATGTATATTCAGTAAACCTGTACCTGTCTTTATCCAAAATCAGTCTAATCAGTGGGCAAATTCCACCAAAGCCAGTCTCCCTATACTGTACAATGCTCTGCAACTAGGTAACTAAGCACTCCGACTCCCACATACACAGTGAGTCCAAAATAACTGAACCACATGCCCACATTAGTACACTACATTAGAGCAAACTAACTAAAGCAGGCATTGTTGCTTGGTCAATTGTTAGTGTTATACTTTCTGTTCCACGCACGAATATTATTGACATGTTGTAAATTGATTACTGTTTCTCAGGGTTACTTTTCAATGCAAATGTGGTTACTTAAGAACGAAATTCCTTTCTTTTTCGTCCTTTTTTAATTAAAATCTGTATGAACAAGATTAATCAACTGTGGACTGGTATATTGACGGTATTATGATGCAGTCTTGGGGGTTAATGGCAGTAACCCTTGGCCCTCGTGCATCTCCTGCATAAACCTCTGATCGTGCATTATCCTACAGCTAATACATGGTCCAGCGTTGATTAACCTTTAATTATTTACTTTGAGGTTAGTTATAAGTTACTTTGAGGCTGATCAGTGATTCGATAATAAGAATTTTTTTTACTATTGACAGCTACCTGTGATTTGTCTGAAAGTGATTGTGGTAAGTTGTTATTTTAGTTATACAAATCCAGAAATGCAAAACATGCACTGTGGCGTCTATGATGTAACCTAAATCCCGGCTTCTCCAGTAACAAATGCATAAGCAACAGGACTTGGGCTATGTATCAGAAAGAGGTCATTGCGTATTGCTGAACTAAAGCAAAAATCATGTTTATGCTTTTCCAGTAGAACACCTCAAACATTTGTAAATACATTATTCAAGACAGAATTAAGAAGATCTACAAGACGTTATTTTGACCAAAGATTAGTCAAAATGATGCCCCATAGGGCTAGCTAAGGCTAGTTTTGAATAGGTATTTTTTGAGTAAACCTTATAAGATATTAGAGCTCACAATCACCACTGTCTTAATGCAATTCAAAATACCTAAAATTAATGTTTACTATAACGTCGAACATATTCTACGGAACCGTCAACAACCGATAGGTGGACTATCGCTAAGAAAGTTTCATAGAAAATGTGATAAAGGTGAAAATATTCAGTTCTCAAGGTTTCTTTAGTAAAAGATTTTATGAGTCAACTTTGAGAATGATATTCCTCTTGATGCATGGTTGTGGTGCTATAGGATGCATCAACTGGAGCTTCATTCACAGAAATGACTTTCATGAAAACCTCAGTCATGACAATTAGGCAGGCAACACAAAGTCAAATCAGTAACGTCCTTCTGGTATGATTCATACGTGCTTGCTTTAACAGGGCATAGGATCTCCAGCCACCCGTCATTTCCCGGCATCATCAAATGCTAATTCCCAGAGTAGGTGCTGATGTATGGGTTATCATGTAGAACAATGTGAAGTTTCACAACCTCTCACATACGTCAATGAAAAATTGAAAACAACACTGGCGCGTAGTTCTGATAAGTTTTAGATATGATTACTTACTATTGAAGCGTTTCATTATTGCATATACATTGTATTTTCTATTCATAATTACCTTTCACAGAAGAAGCCCCTCGAGGTTCTATCAGCTAGAACTTAAACTGACGGAGGACATACAGCTTGTTCCGGGTATGCTGGGCTGGTTATGAAGTACCCTTGCTTTTCAGTTTTCTCTGTGTTGGTAACTAGACGAGAGACAAAGATTTAACTTAATCAGAGCAATTAGCATGCATTCTCTGTCTTTGTAGTGGACTATACATTTCTGAGACGAGTAATTGCAAATAAACGCTGTGTCACTTTGCGGTGGTTCTTTTTGTCGTATTTATCATTTTTATCAAATCTTGGTGTGTTCTAAAGCGGGAACTTCTTTACACATACAAATTTGTGACCATGTCGGTGGTATTGTTATAAGAGCAAAGAACAGGTGGAACGTTTGCATAGGATTGGTCGTCATGCACTGTTGTTTCTTCCAAACATAAAGCAAATGTTCCACGTGTAAACTTTGTACAATATTATTCAGTAAACACTAAGATGACGTAGGCTATAGCAATTAAACATCCTAGTGTTCGATAAGTTAGTTATGCATATTCATCCACCAATCAGATTCATTTGCAATCACAGCGCCGTACCAGATGGTAGCGCTGTTGTCCGGCAGTAAATAAAAGTCCTATTCTCATAACATGCATAATAGCCTGTTAACTTTCTACTGAATCTCATTTACTGCCACCAAAAACGACGTCACGCCAAAAATATAGCTAACGTAGATGTTCATTGAACTTGAAAAATTTCTACAGTGCTGAATTATTTCTCACGTAGCAATTTATGTGCATCGTATATCCAGCCTGGAACAAATGAAGGTGGCTCACAAAAATTGGTCACCGTTGTGAATACGAAAGTATGACCATTTCAATACTGATTCTTGAATATTCAGTGCTACGTGACATACCTATGCATGATTATTAATTAACCCGCATTTCTGGGATTCGTTTAAATGAAAACTGGACGGTTTTCAGCCTGCAGTTGTGTATAGAATGTTTTCAAGGGTGTGTTATGATTTCTGACAGGGCGCCATCTTTTAGAAAGCTGGTCGTTAAGACTTTGATTCCATAACATTGGAAGACGGTCCAAGGACACCAAAGGCAGGTTTTGATACCAATTTGTCCAAATATTAAAAAAAAGTTTCCATTGAGTTTTAGTCTACCCGTCATGCCCTCTGTCCAGAATAGACTTACTGATTTAAAAGCTAACTAGTGGTCAGTTGACGACCAAGTTCAAAAGGGAATTATTTACCAGATGTACACAGAGGCATCCACTGTGGAATCAGGGAGTAAATGCCTTATAAGCCTACATATCATAGACCGTGTTTGCTGGTACGTATCTCGTAGCACACTGGTCATTGCAATAACAGCTACTGTTTGAGAATTTCAGACTTTACAGACTGCATGTGTACCATTGCTAGTCCCAATGGTACTGGTAAATTCAAACCCATGATATTGACAGCTACATTTCATAAATTAACTTTTACACAATGTGTTTAGTACAAAGGGGTCAGTACAATATTCAAACTGAATAGTATACCATCAAAACTGATACTGTACTCCAACCGGTTTTTACTGTGCAAATATCACTGTAAGCTTTGCTGGTATCTAACTTTGGACCTAACGCTTAGGCAGTATGTTGTACTACAACCGGGTTTCAGTTACACTTACTAGTGCAAAATTTACATTGTGTTGCAAAAACAACAAACATTAGAGTACTCAATCGGACTCCAGATCTGCTCTTCAACAATACTTTTTTGAGCAAAGTCTGCAAATTTAAGCCCCTTGGCTGCTCAATATTTACTTGTACAAAACTTAATTGGGACATTTCCATGGAGCTAACATTGCGTAGGCTTTAGTGTCAGCAACCAAGACCCTGATCAACCTACGGTAGCTTATAAGAGCAGGTATTCTCGCGATATCCTCTACTACTATGTAAAGTGATAAATGACAATAGCTCTAGGTAACATAGGCAGAGTGAAAACTGCCAGTGAGCATTAGTCTATTCATTCCCGAAAATCCCTTTTTTTTTCTCTTTTTTTTTNNTTTTTTTTTTTTTTTGATGAAAACACAATTCCTTAGGTGCAAAAATTCACTCAAGAATGAAATCAGATTTCAAATGGGACGTCAAAAATTACATCAGTTTGACCACTTCAGCCCAAATCGGATATCTATTTTGTTCACAATTTAACTAATTGATTCTTTTTACTTGAGGCTCATATAATCATTACACCGCAGATAGTGCAATAAACTTCAGTTAATGCACATGTCCAAAGTTGAT
>VJOZ01065808.1:0-11348 GCA_009801055.1 Stichopus horrens
GTATGGGTATTGTGGGAATACCGATTAATACCGGTAATATCGATATACCGCTACAGCTTACTCCCCTGCACTTGGACCTACAGCTTAATATACACACTGCATCCATTGTGTAAACATCTACTGTATATGGCCTACAATGTATAAAATCAGAGGATTAAAGATCCCTGTCATGATACAATACCATATTTATAAAATGCTCGCAACTTAAGCTCTGTTGACTTGAGCCTTGAACATTCTTTGAAATTTTTCAAACATGTCAGGACCATCCCGGTGTCAAAAATTTCTGAACACTATGAAGTTAGTAGACGCTTTCCCTATTGGATGGAGTATGTGTAATAGTTTTGTTGCTACAATACCACATATGGGACTCATCAAAATTGTACATCAAGTTGCTACAAATATTCAGGACATTGCACTGTGCTGATCTATCAACACAAACATCAGAATTGACCGACAAAATATGTAGATTCAAGCTGTTGCTGAACCTGTGCTCAAAATTTGACCAGCATATTTCAAACACTGTACAAGGTATGCATGCACACTGGCTATACATCTAAATTCATATACAGAAGTTTAAGTAAACATGGGTAGACTTTCTGGCACATTCAGCAAAGTGACTAAAATATGCAACATCCAATCAACTGGGGCTGGAAATAAGCAAGATTATAAAATTGAGCTGAGTGCTTGCCTAATAATTACAGTATTTAACCAATTACAGGCTAAATCTCAGTCTTTAACAGAGAATTGACACAGTTTGATCTCAATTTTAAAGCAAACACAGGTTGAATATTTTCCAGACACATGCATTCTTCAGCAAAATTTCAGATCTACACGTGTTTCCACTAAACAAAGGGATATGTCTTACTTCAGAAAATCTACCTTCAATTCATATTTTGTCATATATTCTTTTACAAACTGCACATTCATGTTTCATTTCAGAAAGCGAAATCTTTCCTTTCACAATCACACCTAGCTACCGAGCTAAAATCAAAAACCCCTCTCTTGCAATTGAGTTGCAAAAACCATGAAAATAGAGTAATGTATTCAACATTTTAGACAATTTAGTTTAGCACACACATATGCTTTGCATCAATCTCCTCTCCCATAATATTTTGTTGAACACACAATTACATTTAATGCCAGCAACGGATGGAAAATTGGGGGAGGATGCCAAAACATTCCAGGTGTAAATATAGATGGGATTATATATTTTAGAGGCAGCTGCATTGGAGATATTACCATATGTAAAGAAGCGTCAAAATTATACACAAGTAATCTAATATGCAGATACTGAATGTACAGTGTGATGTTTTCATCAATTCTTGAAAACTGGAGTGGGGTAATTTATGCTCATACCCGTCAGGTCTCAGAAAAATAAATGTCAGCTGTATCATTAACACTGGCATAATTTCCACAGTGCCATATGGCAACATAGTTGGCAGTGAAGGGATCTTACTTTAATGTACTATATACAAAGACTACATCATGCCTCAGTTTGGTTTTGCAGCTTAAGTCTGGCTTGGTTAGGGTTTCACATTGTGAGACTTCTTCTTGTGGTCGAGACTGGAATTGGAAGGCAAAGGATGTCCGGGGCCTTTAGACGGGAGTGAAGCCAGGTCCCGTTGCATGCAGTGTTTTTGATCAGTTCGCTCGGATTTCACTTAAGGCAACCACCGGCTGACGTGACCAACGATTCCGCCCGGAACCCTGCTGGCGGAGTAGCTGGTTTGCAGGGTTTCCAAGGCGGGACATGTGCTCATCGGCTTCCCTGAGGGCCTTGAGCCGCTCTGCCTCCTCTTGGAGCTTCGCAACAAACTGCCAGCTGAAGAGATCGTCGCCCAGAATCGGCAGATCCCTTAATGCCTCGATCGCGGTACGGGAAGACCAACCTAACAAATCGAGGACTTGGTCGGGTCGGGTGGTGTGTGCCTTAACCAAAATCCGAGCGAACTGATCAAAAACACTGCGTGGGACGGGACCTTAAAGGGCAATGCATAATTTATATGAGGTGAGGGAGTACGTGTTGTGAATTTATGATATATACACACTTCACTGATTAATCCCGATACAAAAAATTACATAACTTATTGACAAGTTTGGTCAATGAGTAGAGAAAAAAACTAATGTTCTGGAAAATTTTGTACTCTCTGAATGACTTCTAGAAAACTTTATCGTGCTGTAAATTGGTGGCATTATTCAGATGATCTTTAAGGCAAACAGCACTCTATGTATACCGCTTATTTTCAATAAATATTCCTGTCCAAGTACAGAAAAGTTGTCCCAAACAATAAGACATAAATTTTGAAAGGATCATTTACTCTGAATAATCTCTTGCATTGCAGTTGATAATAATGTAAAAAATAGCTGTGAAGTCTCATGAACACAAAATAACCACAAAATAAAATCCGTATCCTTCAGAAAATAAACACTTCCTTTTTTTTTTTTTTTTTNNTGATGAACTCAGAGTTCCAAATGGATCAAAACCCCCGAGTGCTCACAAAAGTCACAATAAAAATCAGCTGTTCAGTGGAACAAACTGCAGGCTAATTGGCTGTAAATGCCAGAGGAGAAAAATAATGATTGCAGGAAACGTAGACTAAAAGACAGAGAAGCAAATTGAATGGACATTTTATTACAGATCTATGTATAAATTAACAGACTGTACATAAAAAAGTTTATCTTTGTACGAAGAAACGTTTCATAACCACTAATAAAGTAAAAAGCTTTAACAACAGCCAAAAAATACAGTAATACAGCTCCCATTTGATGGAGGTAATGTTAATATGGATCTCTGATTAAAAAGGGCATGGGCAGTGGGATGGAGTAAAAAGTGAAGAGTGTCATAATTTACAAGATACAACAGTGCACATTTATGATAAAATGACACAGGTAAAAATATGGTAGATGCAGGTAAAAGTGATGGCAGTATGTAGGAAGATGGGATGGCATGTGCAACATGATGGTGCCTGTGAAATCATTGTAAGTGAAAAAGATGGCATGTATGATAGGATGGCATGTAAGATAGGAAGGCATGTGCAACCAAATGGCATGTATGATAGGATGGCATGTGAAACAGGAAGGCATGCAAAACCAGATGGCATGTGTGATAAGATGGCACATGTGTTCAGATGGCATATGCGATGAGATGGTAAGTGTGAAAGGATTTCTTGTAGGAGCAGATGGCATGTTCAGTGTGATTGAATAGTGCATGTAAAGAATTAATGAGCTATGAAAGAAGATCAAACAAATTCCCCACAACTCACTAGTGAGGATATTCACCAATGACTATACTTGCCCCTTGCATCACTAATGCATCATTTGACCTTTGCTAAAATTGTCCTCGAAGTCAATTCTAACACCGCACCCTCAAAGGCCTAGCTCGACCTCTTTTGCCTTTCGCTCGAGTGCAAACATATCGATCAAACATATGGGGGATGATCACATGTGTAAGATGATCACATTGCATTCATGTTGCCAGAAGATTAAACGAGTTGCACGATTAAAAGGATTGCATGAAGATTTTATCTATGGAAAGGTGACATGATTGACAATGGGATTTACATGAGTGAGAAGATAACAAATGTATGGAGACATGACATGTTAGAGGCTGGGATTACATGTGTGAGAGGACCCCCAAAACTTCTTGCTTTGGGAATTAACCACAGAAGTACTCACATTATATAACCTCTGCATTAATGTATTGACTATGGTATGGCATCTGGCAATTGTGTGTCTGTATCCAGTCCTTCATTCCAAAATTACCGACGCTTTGGTCTCCCAGCAACATTTCCTGCACTCGATTGCATCTATATTAACTGACATTTGTGGAGAGGTGGTAATATGTGACAGTATGAGAATAGGATTGAATGTGTGGAAGTCACATCTATGAAGAAGTGGCAAGGATGGGATTGACTATGTGGGTACTAATGGATGACAGAAGTGAGAGAATAGTATCTGTGCAAATGATATTAATGTGTGAGCAGGGAATCGTAAATACTTGAGAGGATGGAAGAAAACATTCTAGCATCATCCAAGAACTGAATATATGCAAAAGAATTTCATACACACAAAGCAGATGTCTAGTTTGTTAATGTATGTATGTGTATACATCTGTATCTAGGTTACATGCAAGTGTTTGCAGGTTTGTTTAGAATATTACAACACTTGATACCGTAATGTGGCACTGCTGGTCTCGTAGGGGCCATAAAAGAACAATCACCCTGTAGATCTCACAACTCACCTGGTTTGAATGCTTACCAATTTTACCTGTCTCTTACAGTTCTGCATCTCTAATAACTATACCAGAGTTGAAATGATATTGAAAAGGGAATTCCAGCGAGGAAGAAGGCCAGCAAGACGGTGGTCCATGAGAGTGGAAGTTACAACACAAATGAATAATAAGTAGCAAAACTGAAAAATATTATTGCTTGCAAAAATTTGTGAAATTAACTGATTTTTTTAAAAGAATATTCATTTGCAATAGCACACTTTTGTTGCACCATATCTGAAAGTATTCTCAGAGGTCAAGCTCCCCAAATTTGACATTTTCAGAATCCCCATGAGCTCCCATACCATGCCAGCAATTTGCCTGAAACATTATGTGGTTGGTTTTCCATGGATATGAATAACAAATGTAGGTCACATGGAAAGAAGTCTGATGCATCAAACTTTAAAGGGGCTCATTGAGTTGATATCAGTAAAGACTGCGGTGATTTGGAAGTATACAAGTACATGGCAATACTCACAATTAGCATAATTAATCAAGTTTCACATCCAACAGTTATATGAAAACTGTCAAGTTTNNTATGTAAAACTATGGGATCCTTTTAGTTTGACTGTTTGTCATTAGTATGTGAAGCAAACTTGACCGATTTAGAAAAAGTGAGGGAATTTCACAAAACAACTCAATGAGCCTCTTTAAAGCCCATTGAAATTTGGCACATGCCCACATTTAAACCAACTCATCCCAATTATGGCTGTGACAATACTTGGTGGTTGAAATTCTGTGACAATAGTGGCTTTCAATCTCGTAGGCCTTTGCTCTGTCTTGAGGATCTTCACTCTCACATGACTTTGGTCTCGCACGCCTTCGGTCTTGCAGGCGGTGACCCACTGTATTCTACAGTGAGGATGGAGTTGGTAAGATCATATAGCTACAATAAAAATGCCTTTAAAATTATGACTTCAATACATCACAAATACCATAAGACCCAAGTGCTTCTGAAACTTCAACCCTAGACCCTCACCAAGGACCCTTGGGCAGGATCCCATCCAGCTTTGAGCTTAGTGGTACAGCCAGGGCCAGGGCCATGTTTAGGGACTGGTAGTGCTCCTACACAATCATTTGGTCCTCCAATGCCCCTCCCCCTCAACCAAAATGAAAGTTTGGCGACACCAGTGGAGAACACAGTTGAAACATAATCGATACAATCCAATATATCAAGGCCAATGTGGGAATTGCTTTGATCACCTAGCAATAACACGTCTAAAATGGCCTACTAATTATACAGTACCTAGATAATTCTATTGTACACTCAAAACAGAAGAAAATTGTTAAAAGGAAGGGAAAATACAATGTGAAACCTGGCAGCTACACTTAATCATAAGAAGAAATTTTCACACCCAACTTCAGTGAAAATCTACTTGTTCTCAATATGTGGGCAGTTGTCCCACCACCCCCACTCCTATCCTCATTACCATCACGTCAACACCACGCCTACGAATTTCCCATCCTTCTTTCATCCTTGTTTTATTTACTATGCATGTGGTAACACAGAGACAATGGACCTGGCTATAAAATTATTGTAAAGGGCACAGGCACCATCATCAAATTTAAGAGAAGGGAAAGAAACTGCAACTTTAATGGTTGAAACTAAAAACCAGAGATGATGGTAAATTGTGGTGAATTGGCTGCAAGAAGGTATTGAATAACCAAGCTCAGGTATCAAGTGCTCCATTGTAGACAACAAAAGCATCAAACACAAACTGATCACTGAACCATAAATAGTAATTGAAGCTACAAAAACAAAGAAGACCAATACACAACATTGTGTACTAAGTGCACTCTGCTAATTGTACTATACTTATTACATTCTTCTAATTTCCACCAGTGATTTGATACTGTCCATTCTCAAGGATTATTAGTTCATCAATTGCTTTGTTTTTCAGTTGTGTGTTTATCTTAATACCAGCAATGCCAACAAATCAATTCTATGCACAAGTGTTAGTATTTGCAGCTCTTTGTTTATCCAAAACAACAATTTTATCCTTTGTTTGACTGTGTCTTGTATGTCTTGGGGGTGTTTTTGTTTACATCTGGGGGTTTGTTTTAATAGTGGTGAAAAAAAACCGCACAACCACTAATAATGAGTTCCCTGCAAACGGTCTTGCTCACAGAGACAGACAAGGTTCAACTGCCATTGTTCTAACAAGTCCAGTTGCTGACTTGGACTTGAGTCAACTTGAGTTGTACACGTTTTGTGATGACTTCCTAGGGAGTCAAAAATGATCCAAGTCACTTATGAAAATGACTGGACCTGACTCAGACTCAAGCCTATAATGACTCAAGTCTGAACAGAGACTGAACAGAGACTGAACAGACTCGAGTGGTATTTTAAGACTCGCAAGTCAGCGCGAGAAAAATATTTTCTCAAATGCACTCTATGAATAGAAGACGCTGACTCAAGTACTATACTGTACTATTAATGACTGTACTGTGCACCAAAAAAAGAAATCCAGTCATGTGGCCAGCAGCTGTTATATGTTTCTCAGGATAGGTAGATACTGCAACCATGCTTGCTTGGAATATTATGAAAATAAACATTTACCTTCATGACCTTTGGTGATTTCACAGGGCAAGGAATTCCTACTCAATTTGGCTTGGTAATCACTAAGGACTAATATATGCATAACGTGTAGACAGTGAGGGGATATATATTTAAAGTTATGCTGGATACAGCATGAAGTAGTAGACAACAATCGATAACTCCTGAAAGCAAAATTTGATTGGCAAAACAGACTTCTATCGGCCACTCCAGCAGGGAAATACTCCACCAGAGAAATGTGTGTGGTTCAATGCAAATCTGCCGATGGCAGCGATGTTCATCAAACTGCCAGCTGCCAACTAAGTGGTGTGGGTATCACTATTGATTAAATCATTTACACAGCTGAGGCAACTTTCTGCCCATATATATTGTTAATATGTAGAATTACTGAATGATTCTTAATTGCATGATGCTGTGAGCAACAGTATTAATTTTGATGTTTTATGCTACACAACCATCATTTAAAGAATGAATGTTAACAGCAATTAAGGAACACAGTGCAGTCAAACTTTATAGAGGGCAACAAAATTGTATCAGTAACACTTGTTCCACGTACAGTATATATGCATACAACAAGCATCCTGCGGTCTAAGATAATCCATCAAGAATATACTGTAATGGTACACAACAAGCCAAGCTGCTGCTGGTGTTCATTGCTATGGTGTTCTTTTGTTATCTAATTACTACAGCCTCCTGTGAATAATTTTTGGCCGACGCAGCTTAACTTTGACATAGTATTTTAATTCACTTAATTGCAATACCATGCCTGAAATGAACTGTGTGCAAAAGGCTGAGAATCTTCCCTTATCTAGTTACCTTAATTTTACAACACAAAGCAGGCTGAACCCACCGATATGCAGGCTTGGGGTAATTGCAATAAGGTAAAATCGATGACATTTTTCAAAGTAATCGTAATCGATTACTTTTGCAAAAATTGAAAAGCAATTGCAAAGCAATCGTGACCATGGTTTAGTTATGATTACATTCAAGTTAAATTTGTAAAGAAGTGCAACAGATGTAGTAGCTTTAAGCAAAATTTTCAGTGCTTGCTTCTTCTCCTATAGTGACTAGGTCTGTTTAGCTTTCTGCTTTGTTGGATGCTCCAGCAGGGCAACCTCAATAGAAAGTGTATGAGATTCAAGATCCCCACTTTGGTAGACTTTGTTCTGTGTTGGTACAAGCAGGATTTTGATTTAATTGCACATTTTGTTTACTAAGCCTGCACTCTGCACAACTAGTTGACTTTATATGTAACACAAGTTTAGCAAAATAATAGCTGTCAACTTAATCAGTTCACATGTTTCTACCAGACCTTCAACTCCTATAACTCCTCATATATTTTGTTCTCAGTATGAATGCGTCCTTTTTGTCGAGTTTGAAGTATAAGACCTATTTTTAGGTTTCCTGTAAAATTCTCTTTCCTGGTATTTTCATGAGTCCAAGATTGGTGTGATCAGGCAGACAAGTTAGACTTACTGTATTCTGTACAGTACAGTAAGACTGATAAAGAAACATTCCGCCCTCTGGTCACTGGTATAATTGGAGCAATATGGCAAATTTAGCTATGTACTTTATCCATGATGCAATTGGGAAAAAAGATATTTGTTTGTAAATTGGTCAATATTTGATGAATTTTCATGGAAATTGTGGCTATTTTCAACATTTTAATGATTAAGTCCATCGTTATTCCAAAATGTGGGATAATGACTGACTTAATCATGCGGTTTTTCATGGTACATAAAAGAAACCTGAGCATATTAGAAGTAAGAAGCTGTTAGGTCTACATAGTCAGGTGTACAGTTGTGAGTTATGTAGACAAGGCACTAGAACTCATATAGGCCTGGTAGATGCATCTGTACTATGTCAACCATGTTAAAAGTGGTACAAAAATACATAAATGCATACCCTACATGTGCTATACAAAACACTGCTATCCGTATAAAGCCCTATTTTGTGATGAGACATCCCCACACACTGAATTTCCTCCTATAGCACAGTATCTGCATGATACACCTCCACAATTCAACTCCAAATGTTTACAAATGTGGGAAGATTTATGTATGGGAAGATTTATGTGGGAAGATTTAAATGTTAAAGGTTACCAGTACTCTCAGCATAGTAGATGGGAGTGGAGTTGTTGTGTTGAGACAGGTAAGTGAGGAGTGAAGTAAATTTCACGCTCTTAGTGGTTATGTGACGTTACAATTCAACTTACTCAAGTGGGATTACATTCAACTTAAAAACAAAAATGCCAGCACCCTTCTCTGTATTCCGAGAGTGTGTAACTTGAAAAGGAACAATATTTCTGGATGANNATGTTTCATCATACACTTCTGCTTCATTTTCATATACAGTATTCCCCGGGTTTCCTCCTCTTTTAAGCTTCCAGGAGTGTTGAGACTATAGATTACTACACTCCTATTGGCAGTTATTGTACATTTTTTACCTTAATGACATTGTTCATCATTTGTATATTGCTTCTCATATTAGACTGATGAGCAATCAATCAACAGATTTTCAACAGATTTTTGAGAGAGGGATGCAGTCACACATTGCGTGCACATGCGATCCCTAGGCGGATCACCCAGCACAGGTCTCAGGGAAGGGTTTATCCTCACTTCCAAAAGTTTTTTTTTATAATTGAGATGCAAAATGGTGCCATTTAGAGATGACTTTTGTTCCATTTGAAATGTCTACAGCCTATTGTCAACTTTTTTTCAGCCGAACCAAGTTTTTCAAGAGGGATCAAGGGTGGTATTTTGTTGGGGACATGTCAGGGTGGTGCATCATTTGGTTGGCACTAGGATAGCATTGCTATAGCATTTGTCTGCTTAATAATAATGGCGTTGGCCTATCACAAATAAGAAGAAGACTGCTCAAGATAACTGGACTGTATCCCAGAGTAATGTTTTATGTCGTCCCTTGAAAGAAGTCTAGAGAATACTCTAAGTGTAAAAAGAGTGGCAGTAATTGTCCAACTGGTAACAATTTTTATCTGTTAGTTACTTAACTCTTCTGCACTTTGCACTTCTTTAAAAATTTTATTCACAGTATTTATATTTCTTATACTAAGGTTGGGCAACTCCCAAATGTTTTGGAGTCTTGTACTCATGACTATTCAGTCACAAAGTCTCTAAAGCTACTCCGGGTTCCTAGTTTGTATCTTGGTGTTTGACTAAGTAATTACAGAGCTCTTACATATCCATAATACATGTTACTGATCCACAATGTACTTACAAATGACATTAGAGCTGCAATCTAGACGATGCACTTGTGGTACATGAGACAAAGCTAATGATGCCTTTCCTACTATTGATTCTGTATGAGGTAACTAAAGATTAAATTGCTCTCTACCATACTGTAGAGCAAATATGCCATTCACTCTGCTGCAGCTACAGTAATACAATATCAATCTGTGTTAAAATAAATGCAATACACAACTCATCCCTCCAAAGTAACAAGCATTGCATCACTTATGTCCAGCTTATTTCCCATAAATCCCCAAATTCACCTGGTTTGGTTATTAATGAGTGACTCACTCACCTGCCTCATGACATATGGTACTGCCCTCACATTAGCGAAACATCATTGTCGATGATACGTGAGATGAAATGAATACACAGGTATATACATACTGGCATGCTTTTATGTGTGATAATTGTTGACAACACAAAACAACATATTACATATCAAGAAAGATTGATAGATGACGATTATATTCCTTGTATCTGGAGGGCACTGACACCATCGCCAGTTTCGCCAACTTAATACGACAGAGTCGAGTTTGATGTAACAAAAATAAAATTTAAAGAGGCTCATTGACTTGTATTGTTAAGTTTGAAACATCTGACGAAAACCATGGCATGCCAACACTTCTATTAAGTGTTATCAGTCATGTATTTATCTTCAAAATCTATTGAGGATAAATCTTAGTTTGACCATGGTTAATCATCACCATATGAGGAGTATACTCAACAGATGTGACAATTTATCATGAACTTCTAAGAACGAACTCAGTGAGCTCTTTTAATGTGTACCACCAATCTGTAATAAAACACCACAGAGAAGTAGTATTTGACAGAGATACAGTAGCTAAGCATCACATAGAAACTACATATGATAAGATCAATTTGCATCGTGGTGCACACGGTATTTTATGTCCAGAGAATAAAGGCAGAGAATAGACCAGGTGGGACTGAGTGGTAAATGAACTAGTTGTAACTCTTGAGTTTGTTTTCAATACCAGTTGTCACGTGATCATTCAATGGATAAAACTAAAGATTCAGAACTTACGTACCTTGCACCAGTCTGAACTGGTTGTCAACTGATCTACATGTTGGTTAAGAATATAGGGCAGTCAACAATATGATATCGATAGCACTGAGAGAGAAATGTATGCTTTAAAGTTTTGGTTGATCATTCAGTCTTTAATTAGCTTGAAGTGATTGCGTGTGTACTGAAAAACCAAAAAGATAAGATTATGTTTGATCTTATCTTTTTCTTTATTTTTACATGTACACAAGA
>VJOZ01065816.1:0-12649 GCA_009801055.1 Stichopus horrens
TTTCAGTACACACAATCACTTTAACAATGTTTTTCTAAATTTCCCCTATTGAATTTGATAAGAGTCAAATTTAACGCACACTTGCCATAAGAATGTTAAAATTTTTATGGAAGAAAGGTTGTGACCATGTCTCAACATTGTCATGGCGGGGGGGGGGAGAAGAAGGAATAAAAAACTACCATTTGCATTTAAAGTAAATCTGAGGTGTTAAAGTGTAAAAAGGCAAGTACAGTATCACATTGTAAATGTACAAGCAGATATTTTTTCCTATTGTTGCCATTATGTAACGCTTTTGATGTGAACTTTTTCCTCCAAAACATACCAGATTATTATGGTGATGTAAGTAGAAAGAGAGCGATGTGAAATGAGCAACTAAGCTATATACTGCGATATAACTTTTGAAGTTCTGTATCCCCCTACTCTCCCTTTCCCTTAATTACCCTTCTCTTCCCCCCTCACCTCCCCTCTTCACCTCCCCTTCCCCTCCTTTGTCTTTTCTTTCTCCATTCCTTGTGCCTTCTCCTTCCCCGGTGTCTTCTGACCAAACAGTTAAATGTCATCATGTTAGTGTACTGATTCATCATTCTGAGTAGCTTGCCTGCTGTGCTGATGTTCTGGTTTAAAAGAATGTCAGCCATCGATCTTAGATGTTGTCAAGTCCCTGGCCCAGAAACCCGTCTTTTAAGAATCTTGATTCGTTTATCATCTGAGGGTTGAATTGCTGGCCTCTTGTTTCACTGGTTTGCCATAAGCCATGTCTGATCTGCTCTGGTTATAGCCATGCAATGCAGCCACCATCAATCCTGTTTTACCTGTGACTGCACAAGAGTTGGACAAAAATGGTGAGTGTCTCAAATGAAGTACAAAGTAGACGCGAGTATTTCAACAAGTTAAGGCCACAGGAGGTAAAATTTACAGAATGATACAGGAATGCTAGGAAATACTTGAAACTCTATGATCCTTGTCTGTATCAAACTTTTTATGTTCCTTACCATTTAATGTGACTTCCCCCTCCTTGAGACCCCTTAAATGTAAGAAAGTTGATTGCTAAAGATTGGATACTCTTGAGCTTTTATTTGAGCGAAGTGACCATAAAATGCAGATGGCAGCAATATTTGTTGTCAATCGAGAAGGAATCAAATTGATTCTTTGAATGTAGGCTGTGCATCTGTAAAGGGTTTGCTGAGACATGAAGTTGTAAAGTTAGGCAGTGGTTTGTATTATTCTTCTATATGGTACAGTCATACTGGAAGAAGGGTTATGATAGCAATTGCAGAGATGAAAGGAGTGTTGGCAAGGGGTTATTGAAAGACCGTTATCAAAACGAATGTGAAATTTAGTCTGAATTAAGCCACCTTCTATTGTTAAATTTAAGACCAATGGCTTTTAAATGTGTCATCACTTTGACATATCATTGTTCATCACATCACTTTGAACATTTTAAGGTCCTTCCCTGAGTTTTAGGGCTGTATGTTTTATATTTGAACATTGTCACATAAATCCTGACTGAAGTGAACAAGTTAAACAAAAAGAAAGGTAAAATAAAACACAAATCAACTAATGTATGTATTTCGTTTGAAACTGGTTCACCTCAAAAAGTTCACCTCTTCCGTTTGTTATCTATGGAAGATATCATTTTCTGATGACAAGTTTCTTAGTCATAAACTGACATGTAATGAGCCTGTAACATTATACTCAGAATGAATCCAGTATTTGAGCCTCGTCAATCGTTTCCATCTCTTGTCACATTTTGCTCCTTGATCAGAAGGTTTCTCAAGTTTGCAACATTCTCTCACATTTTGTAGTCAAGTTACATTTTTACTCATCGAAAGTTTTCTAAAAGGCGACGCCAACTTGACGTCCAAGCCTGGTGTGATTTTGGGACAGAATCGCCTCTGAATCAATAATAGCTTCTCACGTTCTGATGGTCCTCCTGCCATCAGCCAGAAATTAACCAACATCGTTCTTTGAGCTGATACTTCAAATCTCTTCAAATTAAAGCATTACAAAGTCCTATGCACCCTCGAATAGTGAGTCCTAATTGGATATCATACTTAACCTATTTTGTTTTTGAAATTAACTTTGTCTCAAATGGCGAATTGAGCAAAATTAATATTCACTCGTGGTTTGAAAGTTCTCTCCGTGGCTTTCTGGCATGACTTGGGATAGCCGATGGAGGCAATCAATTCTGCACCTCGTATACGAACGATACTCATGAAATCTGAGATGGGTTTAAACTAGTTTCAGTTCCCTAATTTAATATTGTCAACCAAGGAGAACTTTTTATCTCTCTTTTTTATCCATGGATGAAAAGGTTCTTACAACATTTCCCTTCACTCAAATGTTTTAATGAAGTGGATTTCAGGAAGCATGGCTCCTAAGAATCCCTGCAGAGTGGCAGGAGGAATGAGGGAGGCAGTGAAGTTGGTGTAAACCAGTCATTTTCATCGGTGGTATTGTTGCTCAGGGTGAAGGGTTGAAGTGTGTCAACTTTTTTTTTTCGTAGTCATCTTCAAATGGATGGGGGAGTCTCTAGGCTAGAAATATGATATATATAAATGTCTTGAAGGGTTTGGAGGTATAAACCAAGGGCTATGGTCTGGAAAAAAAAATGAACTTTTATTTACCAGATGTACTGCCGAGTTATTTAATAGTTATTTGCAGTGTATGTGTAATTATCTTGCTTTTTAGGTCTTATCTAGGTCACTTTTTTGTCTTTGATCTTCTTTCCAATCATTGTCAATAGCCTGAAGATACAATTACAAAAGAGGAAGTAGATCACAAAAATTCATCTGCTTTTTAATTTGTAGGAAGGAAAATAGATATTTCCATGTAGGAAATTAAGATGTCATCAGCAACAACATGAAAATTTAGCAATTCAACAACAACAATGATGTTACATAATGAAAGAGAGACATGAATTAGCATTGTATAATAGTTCAATTTGGGGTGACATTTAAAAATCTATTACACACAGTTTGCAGTGACAATGCTAATGCAACAGAGAACATAACCTGTAATGGAGTTTTGATTCTCCTTGGTTGACAATATTATATAAAGGGAATTGAAACTAGCTTAATCCCATCTCAGATTTTTATTTTGACTGTATACTTTAGCTTTAAAGACAAAGCCAGTTTTGTGAAACGTTTTAGTGAAAGAAAGTTGATGGCATCAATAAAGGTCAGACATAGCCACTAACTATGAAGGAACCTCCTTACCCTGCCTGAGGAGACCTTGTAGGCTAATTCTCTGTCTCCTCTCTCATCACTACTTATTCCAGAATTTGTGCTGATCACAAACTATCAAATTAGCTCAGCCAATGTTTATGTAAAACCCCAACCTATAGACAGTGAAAAGGGAAATGAATTTCTTTTGCCTGTACTGGATAGCAGCAGCAGCATATACAGTTAAACTTTGGAACTAGCTCAAATATTACTCAGCCTATATTATCAAAACAATCAGAGTCAATGAGAGATAGTTGCTTTATGAAGCTGTGTATTTACATAAGTTACTTGCTGCATGGGGTGATTAGCTATTTCGATGTTGTTTCTCTCAGTTTTATCAAATCAAGGGGAAAGTGAGTTAGAGAAGCGGTTCTCTCATACCACCAATTGTCATCACCTCATTATGAATACCCATCAGTTATTTTTATCATACTGAAACTTATTTGCCTCAAATCCCTGCATCAAGTGTCCAATAGATACTTATACAATATATTTTGTGGGAAGAATGAAGCAGTTTTGCCCTTGGAAACTTGGCAAATGTAAAAACATTTTGAATGGGAAATATACCTAAAGCTAGGTGGACTGTTTAGAGAGCTGAATGGTGGATATATTCAGTGACACTCTCACCTTTTTGTTTCCTGAAGATCGCGTGATACAAGATCAGCTGTCTTTCAGGTTACTAAAGCCTGCTGCACTGCTGTGCTGAGGACTGAATAGTGGGCTTCTTTGACAGCTCACTCGACCTCAGTTTGATGTGAAGAGATATAAGTATTTTTTACTATTATGTGTAATGAGTCAAGCTTACAATATGCGGAGTATATTTTACCCTTGAATCTCTCTTCACTATTCTTCTCAGCCATTGTAACATTTTTTTCTCTTTATTTTTACTTAATTACATTTTAAGAGGGCATGATGATAACCATGTCACATCACTCTTGTCAGCTGTGTACACAGCATTAGTTGAATTGTAAACAATTCCACCATAATTACAGACTGTAGCAAAGTTCAGAGGACTTTTCTGCTATCAGTTTGGACAAAAGCTACCATATCTCATAAAAGTTAAGTTGCAATTTCAAGTTAATTTAAGGCTGTTAACAGTTGGTAGAAAAGGCCATTAAAGTTTGCACTGTGTTAGGTGAGATTTTTGAAAGATTTGCAGGTTGTCAAGTTTGCAGGGAAAATTTCTGTCCAATTACCACAAGCCTTCTTGCTCTTCTTCAATTAACCAGTATGCCTCAGGTAGAAAAAGAGGTATCTAAGCTTCATCACCCAGATAGACCTATTAAAGTACTTAAAAGTCTTGCACCTGTACATGTAACAAAACCAAAACACGTTCTGAAATGTCAAGAGTAAGGCAACTCTCAAGGGTAATGCAAGGGGAGATAATCTGAGTCTGTCAGTTAAATGAACAGGTAATTTAACAGAACATGTCATGATACTGTGAGGGCCCCCTTTCAGGAATTCGCTGACTGTGTTCTATAGCACTGAGTCTTGGATGGGACTGGGAGAAATACATTGATTAGTCTAGAGTGGTGTTCAAAGCAGATCCGGTGAAAAACATAGAAGACATGTCAATGTGTTATGTTGTGACTGTCATGTCTCCATAGTCTTTGTATGTTAAGTTGTTAATTCAAGAAATGTGTGCTCATGTTATCTAACAAGTTCTGTTCATCAAAGGCTTATTATGACTCAAAGCCTTATTCTACTCAATTCCATTATGATTGCAGATCTTCTGGTATGTGTATAGCTATTCAATTCACATTGATCATAAATATAAAAATTGGGTAAAATTGATTGTAATTGTGACTGAAAGTTTCCCTTTATTGATCGTGTGTGATGTGTATAGTAGTGTAACACAATTCCGTGCAATTAACTACCCTCCCTTCCCTTCCCTTCACTTTCACTCAACTACCCGTGTCTCATTTACGACACTCATAACAGACAATGAGAAAAAATTCATAGACTATGTGATTCATTATGCCAGTTACTCCTGGTGAAACAGGAATGGAAACATCATGTTACCAAAGGAAACAAACTACATGTCATTCCTTTAAAATTGATGTTACTACTGGATGGTATTTATTTGAATGTATGTGCAGTGCTAACAGCTAGTGTCTTTTCAATAGTTTTTCTCATATTTGCCATCACCATTCCCCAACAGGCTGCAGCAGGTGCATTCCTAGCTTGCAGTTTGTTGCTGATTTTCATCATCCCTCCCTTTCTCAGGCCTCTCTAACTAGATAAGACAAGATGAGAAATGTTATTAATTTTGTTTCTCTCTTTTTTTTTTGTTTTTGTTTAAACAGATATACCCCGACAATGAGATGGCCAGTGAGATACAGTCCTTGCAGGTCAGGTGCTCCTTTTATAAAGATGGCTGTAAGTGGGTCAATGAACTCAAAGACCTCAAGGTAAGTCCTTGTCTTCAGCTGTTGATCAGAAAAACTTGGAAAAGTCTGATGTTTTTGCAGCTTTTTCAGACTCACTGTCTTCAACTTGCAAGCAGAGTCATACATGAAACAGGAGAATATGAATTCTGAAGAGTAGAAAGAAAAAGTGTAAACTGGTTTTCTTTTTTATTTTTGTCAGACTGCAGTGGTTGTTAAAGATGTTAGATATCTATTTTAATTGATTTGGTATTGCAGAGGTTAGGAATGTTTTTTTCTTAGCCTTGGTTATAATACCACCAGACACATCTAGTGCAATAGTTCAGTGCATGCAGGTAAGTCAGGCGGATAGTGAGCAGAACATGCCTAATGTGAAAAATGGATGTTGTACTTTCACACTGAGTAAGCTTACATGATCACCTTAGTGTTGTAGATGATTCTATTGTGTCTGTTTTGTGATTCACCATTTGATTTTGTACCAAGGGATTGAGAAGTCTGAGCAATGATGACAGTGTGTTTATGTTGGTATGTTATGTATTGGCTTGTATAACATGTTATCTCACGAAGGGAAAGGTGCTTGAAACTTGGTAGGCAGGTGGTTAATTGTGAGTAGCTGATCCCTATTGTTTCCCAGGGAGGTCATAGGTCATTGTAGGTCAATAGAGGTAAAAGTCTGAAAACCTGTTAGGGAAGATATCTCAGCAATTGAACGTTGATGGAATTTCAATTCATGACACATACTCCCTCACCTCATGTAGCCTATGCATCCCATGAGGAAAGAAACCATCATCAATTTCATAAAAAGTATAACAGGATGCTCATCCAAAGGTCCTTGAGACGTTTCCTTTGGTGAAAATCAGAAACAAAATGCCCAAAGGACAATGTTGAAAGTAATGATCTCAAAGATTCACAGCAATGCAGAAAGTTTGAAAATTCCTAGCTGCAAGTGTCAAGAGCTGGCAATTACAGAAGTATGGTGACCGGATACACACTCACACAATTCCCATGTGCTAGATTATTCCCAGTACGGTAATGCATAGGTTATATGAGGGGAGCACAGTGCTCTTTACTTCCCAAATGATTAAGTTTTGGAGAAACTGTAAGCATTGGTAGCACTTGAGGAGGAGGTTATCTTTGTCATTTTTGTTGAGTTCAAAGGTGATGTGATGTCAGTAGAGGTCTTATTTTAAAAACCCTGTAAAACCTGGTAATTCAAGTCAGGAAAAGTTTGCTGGAACTTCAAACTTGACATATAAATTGTCTGGTGTGAGTAGATGATCCCTATTGTTTTTTCATGGAGGTCAAAGTCATTTGAGGTCACAACTCACAAGAGGTCAAAGTCTGAAATCATTTGAATAAAGATATGTCAAGGAGTGACTGTTGCTGGAACTTCACACATTGGTAGCTGCTGAAAACATTGTAGACATGGTATCTCAAGAAAGTTAAGGTATTTGAACAAATAAATTGGTATTTTTGTTGTCCTTTGTCTTTCATGAACATTGGCAAGGAGTCCTTTGACTTTCTGGTTGAATTGTATAGTCCTTCGTTTAAAATTGTTCAACTCTTACAGCTGTTAAACCCAAACACTAGACTACAGACTGGTTGTAGCCTCAATCTACCTGACAACAACTCTCATTCTGCTCTTGTCTTTGTCAGGTAGACTTAAGAACAAGAGGATCTTTACTTTCTCTGTAAAACTAGTTCTCTGATGTTGACAAATCAGTTTAGCAACAATGGTAGTAGTGATAGGTTCTTTTTAAACTCAGCGAATACACGAGGGCTTCATTTATCGTGTCTGCTATTTACCAGCAACCCTTTATATTATTATGCCTGAGGTGATGATTCAGTAAGTCTTCAGAATGCACTCAGAATCTTCAAAGACTCCGTGCTGGATGCCCGCAGCAACTTTGGAAGCATTCTGTATTTTTTCATGTCTATTAGCTCTCTTCAAAGACATGGCAACTACGGTTATTGTTATTATTATTTTAGCTAAGTTGTCTGCTGGCATGCTGCCACAAATTGTAAAAAATTGGGGGTGTAGGTTTAAGTTAAATATACTCTATAGATACCAGCATTGTGGAAACCAATGTGAAAATACAAATACCATGAACCTGAAATTCTAATACTCTGCTGAACATATTTAATTATCCCATTTTGAGCTTTGTCACATTTTAACTTTAAAATTACCCCTAATGGAATGCTGTTTAATTTTGTGATTCATAAAGAAACAAAGCTATTTTATTATCCACATTGAAATGTGTGCATAAAAGTGCCTTCAAGGGGAAAAACAGAAAACTGATGCAAAGAAAAACATACAAGATTTTTTGCCTTGTTTGGTTTGTTTGCACTTTCCTGTATGAGCTGAACTTGTAGTGGGCTAAATGATAGCTGCCTTTGAATTATTTAAATACAATGGACATTACAAAAATGCACATTAGTTACGGTAAACAGATTATGACTTGAAATTTTCAATGCTAAGGTAGCCACAGTCACATCAAAATAGGAAAGAGGCTCTACTCTGGTATTTAACAGGATGGTGTCAGATTCATTGTTAAAGTGTACCATAAAACACTAATTGGCATAGAAGATGGGATTGCAGTTGTTATTGTGAGACAGGTAAGTGGTTCGTGTAGGGCCAAACGGGGTAAATTTAACGGTGGCTGGGTTTGTGAGTAATGCTGTTGCTAGGACAACAACAGCCATCTTGGAATTTTTGCAATACATTAGGTAATGACAGTGTGCTTTAAATGCAAGAAAAGATTTTTTGAGCTAGGTCAAACTTAATGTATGAGTAAGCAAGGGGTAAGTATAGTCACTCTTGAATACCCACACCAGTGAGTTGTGGGGATTATGAGTCTTTCTTAATGTCTGTTGATTGGCTCAGAAGATCGTGAATATTTATAGCCTGAGTAAAAGAAGTGTTGAGTGAGCTGCTGAGTGCAATGCATTACATCGCATACATGAATTTTAATAGCTTGCAGTCTGGAAGCAGATTTATTCAGAATCCAAGCAATAGTTGGCGGCCATTGGTTTTAGGAATGCAGTCAGAGGTGATGCATGAATAATAAATGTCCGTTGTGCAGGCTACTGTATGGAGCCTAAATCAGTTTCAATTTTGGAATTTCTTTTATAGTAACTACTGTCCTATTTACACTCAAATGTCATCGCCATTTCAGTCGATACTCCAAAGTTTCATCAATACGCTTGTGGACTGAAAAACAATCGCTGTACATTTGATAAGTTTGAGTGCCATCCAGTAGATTAAAGCTGAAGCGATTGGACGATTAGTGATATTGATATAGAGCTGACAGATTATTTGTGGATGACTGTTAATCATCTTTCCTCATCTCTTTTCATCTCCCTGCTGCTTCTGTTCTCGTCTGCTTTCATGGCTTGCTATCGCAGATAAGTTCTCTTCCTTCCCAGCAAGGAAAGAACCCTGCATGAATTATTACCTGTTACTCAGCTCTGTGCGTGGATGAACACTCATGTTTACCACTGGGAAGACAGTCAAGGGACATTAATGTGTCAAGTACCCCTAGCATAAAGGAATGGGTATTTGTAGGAGGATCTTGTAAATATTGAAAATCACGCGCCTCATTTATTGCAATCCTTTTCTTGCACCAATCCTCCAGTGTCTTTCGTCACGATTCCTTTAAGGTGTAGAACATTCATTTGAATTGTTGTAGAAGCTAATGGATGAAGTTCCTCTTAGTGTTAGATGTCGGCTGTTTGAAGTCAAAACACTTAAAGAGACATTTCCAAATTTTTTGTTATCTAAGAATTTCCAAAGCAATGAAATTTTCTTTTTTCTTCACTTTATCGCAGTCTTTTGGATTGGTTGAAGTAACTTGCATGTGATTTTTACTCTACTTGAGTTTTGATCGGTTGATCTAATTGTAGTTCCTTTATGATTATTTTCAACATTTTTTTTAAAGGATTGTTAGTGTACCCTCCATTAAGATATCAGTTGGCACTTCTTTCATCAGATCACTATGACACATTTTATAGCAAGCAAAAGTCAGTGCAGTTCCTGTTCTGTTTGTTTAGTCATTCGGTTATCCTTCTACAATTCTGTCATTGTCATTGTTCCTTGTGGCTGAAACTTAAGATTTTCATGAAGTATGCAAATTGAAACAAAAGAATTTGTTAGGGGTTTAAGTGACATAATCAATTGACCTGTACCGTGTACATCACCATTACTTTATCACTGCAATTTGACGCAGTATCAATGTATGTCCGTTGTTTTCAAGATGTGGCTGAGAGTTTTAGCTAGTTTTGTCTTGCATATTCACATTACTTTTAAGAGTTTGGGACATTTTTGCTTTAGTTGCTCTTGTCAAATCCACGAATGATTTACTGTTTGTCCCTTAGTAACCCTCAATTTTCAGTACAGCATTTAAAACTACTTTGTGTATTTCATTAACAATTCCATTGTTGGGTTTTACTGCAGTCTGGTCATGGGAGTATAAAGCTTCCATAGCAATCCATCATAGATACCTACAGGTTGCTTTAATCTTTAAAAATTCATAATACTCTACAAAAGATGAGTGGGCCCCATCTACCAACAGGACATAATAGAAAAAAGAAAGGAGATATGAAAAATGCTCCCTTAAAGAAAAACATTCAGAAAGCATCCTTGAAATGTGAGACTGAAATATTCATACAACCTTGGAATGTGATTTGACTAGTTTGGAGATTTTTCGTGGTTTCAGGTTTTTGAAGTCCTAATATTATTTTGGGTCTTGCAAAGCCTTCAGCATCAACATGTTTGTCTTCATATGAATAAACAATTGCAACAGTATTATAGGAGATATCAAATTAGTGTGTGTGTGAGGGGGTGGGGAATTGGGGATGGAGTTAAACACAGATGAGCAGTGTGAAGAGATATAAGGAACACAGTTGCCATCCAAACAAATTCTGAAAAAATACTGATCAAACATGATTTTCATACTACATTTGGAGACACCCACTGTTTAGAAAGTTTTGAAACATATCATATTTGTGACATTAAATATTCATAATTATTTACCAATACTGTAGTGTATGCATAAGAGACTGAGTGGATGTGAATTTGGCAGCAGTAAAGTCAGAAATTCTTAATAGCTGTTGAACTCATTTTTAAGTGTCCTTTAGGCTCACATGAATGCATCAGGATGTGAATTTGAAAAAGCAAAACAAAGAGCCATATTGACTTGAAACTTGCGTTTAGTTTTTACTCCAAACAGAGAGTACACAGTCATTGGTATGGTCTTCTAAAAAATACTCTTTTAGCAAACATGTTAAATGCCCTCAGGGGTATTCCTGTGTATGATTAATACTGCACCATTGTTTGAAAATTGTATCACAGAAATTATGGGAAATTGTTGTAGTAAAGATTAACAAGTGACAGACATTTGATTTTTATTTATAGGTTTATTTGTTGTTTTTGCTGTTATTTTGAGTATTTAAATATGGGAGTACGAAGGTCTGTATAGGGAATTTTGATTTCTTTTTCTTTTTTTGGCAAAATGAATCCTTCAATACTGAAAAGTTAATCCTCACCTACATGTTGTAACTTACAAGTAAAGATAACACAAATGAAATCATGCAAAATGTTCTGAGATAACTCAACTCGGTAGGTCATAATGTGGGGCAGAGATGTATATGTGCCATTGAACTCAAAGTACAACAAATGCTGTAAGACCAGCTACAAGAGTGTTGTGTCACTTGAAATGCTAACAGTCTTCTCCAGTGACAGACAGTCTGGTATCATTGATTTAATAGCTAATTTGATAGTGCCAAGACTGAAGAGTTTGTTTTTAAATTTCTGTCAAGAATCTGTTTTTAGCTGATATAGGAAGATTTTATGTGGCCTATGTGTAAATGACAACTGATTTGATTTTCATGCCCAAAGCAGAATGGAGAAATATTTGTCTGTGGGACAGGTGTAGAATCAGACCTCTAGTATATTTATTTTCATTCTGTGGTCAATTATGCAAATGATTTCAAAGTTTTTACCAAATTGGAAAATAATGTTGGTAGAATTATACTTACANNCTTTAATATAGGACAAAGGAGATGAGCATAACAGAACAAAATAAGCATAATTTGAAACTGTTTTATCAACCAATTGAGTATGACAAACTCAAATTGAGTAATGTTGCCTCTGTAATCAATTCATTTAATTAGTGATAGGCCTACTTCAAATGCTCAACAGGTGAAAAAGCAATTTAGCTGTGCCTCCTCTTTTTCTCAAAATAAAATTTGATTAAATCTTCAAAAGGTTCCTGCATTTATTTCTGCTTTACTCTTTGAAATTAAAAGCTTGTTGTAGAATTGTTTTAGTTTTAATAGTAATTAGTAAAAAGCATTTGTTTGCCAAATTTTGTGTCACCATTTGACAAGCTTGAAATGCCAGAAGATAAATTATTTTCTATCCAAATTTTGCCCAAGGTGGAGGAATCATCACAGTTTTGTCAAGTACTGTGCAAGTTATACTAGAAACATCAATAGATGATGGAAGCATATTGTTCAGTGTTCATAGTTTGCTCAAAATCACTGGATGAACAAAAAAAAAGAACATGATTCTGCAAATACGGTCAGAGACACGGAAAGCTAAATAGCTCCAATAACAGCCTTAATTTTGAGGAACAAACACGTAATGGAAAAACTTTTCAGATTTAAAGGGAGTTTGAAGTTTTCTTCTTTAATGAAATGAATATATTTAGAAGATGACAGTAAATTTAAAAAAAAGAAAAAGTGATAAATAAATATATTAAATAGACCTCCAAAATTTCTGTCTTGATCACTTTTAAACTTTCATAAAAGGTAAGTACATAATGGTCTGTAATTTTTCTCTTTCCCTCTGGGTGTGGGTAGGGCGACTGGGTGTTTGCTGTAATTCATTTTGTTGTTATGCTTATTTTTCTTTCTATTATCATTATTTGCATCAGGGAGTGGTATGCCTAATATTAAGCTCACTAGAGTTTCTTTTATCACTTCCATTCATAACCTTCTATCTTCATGTACAGTGCATTTTTTAGCTCATACCAGCAT
>VJOZ01065838.1:0-10857 GCA_009801055.1 Stichopus horrens
ATTATCATCAAAATAAAAAAAAATATCACGTTTAAATGGAAAGCTCAAGAAACAGAGCTTCATGCAATTTCGGACTGAATTGCCTGATAGTTTTGAACAAACTCCAAGTAATCACTTACAATACCAGAGTATAACTTAAATGAACCAAATTTGAGACTAATGTCAACTATTAACATACTGTACCCCTGACATACTCCTTCAGTTCCACAACACCCCCCATTTTTCCATCAGTTCCACACCGCCACCCCCCCCCCCCCCCCTTTTACCCCTACCACTTACACTATTTCATGTAGGTAAAGTACATACAACAATAAAGATGACCTTAATTTTTTATTTCTACTATTATTATTTTCTCATTGACTAATTTCTCTGGCTGATTTTCAAGACTTATTCAAACATGCACAGACAGTCTCCTGTTCTGAATGGGTGGAGGCCATACCTTTTTTTCTTTTTCTTTTGGTTGGAGGAGGGCCAAGCAATACACCACTGCTTCTCATCCTAACTCAATTGTTTTCAGAAAGGGATACAATCCCTTTTAAATACAATCAACCTTCAATTTGACACAATAACATGTTTGTGGTTAAACACATCCTTATCATTTCAGCCTATTTGCTAACTACAAGATGATGGTATCTCACAAGGTCATCATCAAATAGAAAGAAGTAATCACAAGATTACAAAGCAATTACTCCTGGCGCTGGAAACACAGTGGCCAGGTAACTGACATGTTATCTGATCACAACTTTACTGTAACAATCAACCACTGTCCCTATTTATGGTATATAGCATTTCCATGGCAACAGTCACTTCCTAACACAGCTCAACATAAATCATGTGTGATCATTCATAACCTTCCTGTCCTTTCCGCAAAGAATAAAAACTCTCTGAACAACTTTCTATTTAAAGCCTTGTGGTGACTCAGGAAATATTTGAAAATTATGGGGGGGTTGCACAAAAACATGTCTGTCAAAGAACACATGCCTCTCACATAAGTACAATATTTCCCACTCAAACTATGCATGTGTGTCACAAATACAACATATGTACATCACAAAACATGTACATGCCTGTTCAACTACGTATCCTTGCATATCTGTTAGTCACCTATCACATTTCACATGTATCAGTATGTGGGATAAATTGTCCATGCCTTTCACAAAAATGCATGTCAACCAAATTTTCCAAGTCCATCCCAAGAATGCATGACTGTGACTATACAAATACATGACCATTCGACTACACATACATTGAACTACACAAATACATAACTTCAACTACACAAATACATGATTTTAGAGTACATAATACATGACAAAACACATGACTGTTACACTATGTGGGTCAGTCACAAAAATATCATGTACATGCCTATTTAACTATGCATGCATATATTGTTGGTACCCTAGTGAAGGATGAACCCTGCATATCTGCACCACAAGCACATGTGCACTGAGCACGCTCTTTGTGCGAGGGATCATTCTTCCCTTTCAAATAAAATGGCTATTTCCAGCAAACTGTTAATTCTGGAACAGAGAGCATTACAGTAAATGAGGAGAATTTTTTCTTCTTGTTGCCCATTTTGCTGACTGTCATTGTGTGAGACATGTATATGTTAAATATCCCTTGACCCAACAAAGCAGTAGAGACACCATCTAGAAAAAATCAACTGAACCAGATAAAGAACCCTTTCACATGTCTATTGTATGTAATAGTTTAATTGCCACTTTCTCAATGACAGACAATCCGAGAAGAGACTAATTGCATGAGACCGACACAACTGTCATCAAATATGCACATGTCTAGAAAAATCCAACCTCACCCCATGAATCCCAATCCTACAATCACCCTGTGCAGAAAACAAACTCACACGTCTCTTTAGAAATCATTGCCTGCACAACCTAGGAAAGTAGTACTTGTTATTCTTATGTACCAAAAGGTCAAAGATGAATGTTTCTCTCTTTAATGGCCATTGTTTTTAAGTTACCGTTGGTGATATAAAAATGCTTTTTTTTTTGTTCCTTCCTGGCATTCTTTCCCTTAGATAACAAAGTTCTTTAAAGTAGCAGTATTGCATGTGACTGGCTTGGGAACCTGTGCCCGCCAAACGTAAACATTTAAGCATGTGGAAGTTAACACCTATAGCCACTGTGAGTGAAGAAACCTAAATTCCTGCGGAATTTTTGTAAAAAGTTTTTTTCATTTCTCCCAATACTTTTCAATTAAGCATTTCCAAGAAATGATTTAATTGCATTATGTTTTGACAAATGTTTCAAACAAAATAGTTCTTTTCAGACAGAATAATCCTAGCAGGAAAAAAAAGCTAAAAAGACCCCCTATCCATGTTCATGGACAATTGTGATTTTTCTATAAACTGTCATGAAATTTTACAGTGACCCCCCTCTCCCCTCTCCTGCCCCATGACGACTTGTGGATACTTAATAAGAATGCTTTACTGAGTGCTGTGTAACACCAGCTTGTACTGTCGACAACAGTTACAAAAGATAGAATTAAAATTGACACAGTATTTGAATCAATTGGTATTGCAGTGATGTGTCCTTAGCTTCATTTTGTGATTCCCTTGTACCTGACTGACTTGCATCACAACTTGTTGACAAAGAGTTCAAGGGTATAATAACTTTTGTGTGCTTCCGGAACAAACTTTCTTTAAAGGATGACATATATACTGTATTTGTTGTAGCAACTGAAATATCTATGTCCACATACTGTACAGTATATCGTTGTAAACCAACTGCAGTTCACTGTGAAATTCAAAAACATTGGATAATGCTAAAGGGATGTAAAGGAGAAGGGATATGATGGGGGGGTAGGAGCAGGAGTAGGGTGTGGGAGAAGGGATAGGGCAAGGGTGGGATGAGGGAGGAGAGAGGCAGAGGTGAAGATCAGAGGAAGTTCTAGCAGTGATCTTCTACCATTTCAATTAACAGACTTTGCAGAGGTCCTATTCAAAAATAGCTACTGATAATGTACTGCATACAGCAAAATGCACACCACAATTTATGACCAAGGCCTCAGCAGTCAGACAGTAATTAGTACATCAAAAGAACGGAACATAAACATTACATTTTGTGAATAAACACAATGGTATCATTAACAGGTTGATATCTCTGGAGAGAAACTTTACCTTCCAAACAATGAGGATTTTGTCCCATGTAACCTGATTTTTTTTTTTAAACAACAATGCCCTCACAATTTTTCAAAGAGATAATTCTCCCCAACCCATGATCTACAGAGAATAAAATGACTCCATGAGATATTACACTTCACATTCATAAGACTCTAAAATTGAACAGAAGCACTTTTTTCTGTTACACTTCTTTAACCCGGTTCTTACATCCGCCACAGAACCACAAGCACCAAAAACAACAATAACAGTAGCATCATCACTGCAATCCTGAGAGAGACACAAAAAAGTTATAAACAGTGGCAGTCCTGGGCTTGAAGCCAAGATTATTCTAACCAGTCCAAAATAAGAAGAGAGATTTAGAACCGATATCACCTCCACCGCAGAAACATGGATCAGTTTAAAGGTAAGAGACTGCTTGCTTTTCCCAGTATATAATATTTCATGACTTCCTAAGTATTCATATTGCATGTGAACTATTGAAATACTGCGCCAGGTACATGTGTGTCGGTAACAGGATGACAGAAAAACATACCGCAAAACTAGACTCAAGTTGGCTGCAGGTGAATTCTCTCATAAGAGGGAATTGAGAGACAAAATGGATTAACCTAAATTGATTGTGGTCTCAAATTTCACAAGTAATAGCCAACATTTAAAAAAAAATTCCAAGCATATACTGACTTTGCATTGCACTCAACTGGAGTTGTCACAAAAGTAAATGTTGTATCACAAACTTCAGAAGATGAAGGATAAGAACTGTACCGTATGGAGGAGGTCAGAGAGAATGACTGTATACACCCTCAGGATAGTAGATCCAAATTGAGTTTGTATTTAAAGAAATTGTACAAGCGGAAGCACTTAGGAGAAAACTTTCAATCATTCATCATGTTTCACCGCTGATGATACTTCTAGTTGAAGTTTTCATGTACATTTCGTATCAAAATGTGAACTTGCAACAAGCAATGTCCTACACTCCATGGTAACTTTACCTTTGTTTCACAAATAACATTGGAGAGTTTAACCACTATAAAAATTCTATCAGATATGAATAAATATACTGCACTCCGTGGCCATTTTATCTGCTACATTTGCAAATGCCAACATGTTATTTTAAACCAAGGTAGTTGAAAACAACAAATGTGCCACAGATATTTTACTGACATTGATCCACTGTTAGTTTGTAAACTGACCTAAAAATGATATTTTGGCCGAATTGCCATTTTTCTGTGCTTCCTGTGAATTTATGTTTTCAAAATTTCCTGTGATATTCTGCTCTATGATAACACCATAAAGACATGCTCTGTTTTAAACTGTCAAAATGTCTGCTACATTTTTGCTGTAACACAAGATCGCATTTCATATTATTTGGGGAAAATGACTGAACTATCAACATGTAGCATTATCTTTAAGCAGATTTAAATATAAACCTTGAAATCAACAAGGCTCAGGTGGTGTAAAAACATATCAAAAGGTGAGGGCTGCCCTTGGAAAGCTGTGCAGGAATTTTAATCTAAGAAAATAGCTTTAGAGGAAAAATAAGTTTACACAAGGTAAGGGACAGTACAAAATTACCTCCTTACATAAAGTATTGCATAATGCTTTCTTCATTCCCGATCTTTTTAATACATTCCAACTTTATATTCTGTAAACAAAGGCAACCCCTTTCCCCCCCCCAAAAAAAAACAATAATCAGTACGATGAAGAGAACCACATAACAACTGATCAATCTTTTTGGGACGGGAATCCTTTTAATATTGACATACTGCAGACATTCGTCACTAGGTGTGTTCAAGATAGTGATGACAGGTTATTGTTTACATACAATGTTGATCTGGTTGCAAACATTCTGGGAATTCAAGCACAAGGTTGTCTTGAATGACCTATAAATAACTTGGCAGGGGTGAAAACCGGTAAAAAAAAAAAAATTCACTTGTGAAATTGTGACCATTGTCACCTTGTGATGAAAGTGTGCCAACTTCTACCCACATGTGTGCACATAATTCTCTTATGACATTTTTTTGTTTGTTTTTTTTTCAATGTGTGGTAACAAAGTCATTTTTTTTTTGTTACATAAAGAACAGCAGGGTTACCTCTTATGTGAATCAATCGGAAAGAACTGCTTGTTCAAGTAACGTCTGGTTATGTAGCTTTTAGGCGTATGTGGTGCTGTTCAAGGAAGAAGCTCGAAAAAGGTGAAGTTTGATGGTGTTGCATGCATACTTTTTAGGGATACCCAATACCACAACTATATTTAAGCTGTAAGACAAAAAAAAATCAAAGGTTTGAAATACTTCCCTTTGTACCATGTTTTACTAAGCTTTTGCAAACCATACTCACAGTAGAGGTAACTTTTCAAATATTTCTGCCACCCAGTTCTCAGTGGGTAAGCTGGCACTCTGCCATCAAAATATTTAGGAGATGCTGAATAGAAAGTATGTAGGCCTATTGCTTCCTTTGCGACAAAAAAAAATAGATTCAATTTATATCTGAGTTGCTACTCTGTGCTGGTACCAATTGGTAATGGTAACAGCCAATTGCTATAATGTTGATAAAAACACTGCTATGCACAGTCTGACAACTGCATCGACTAATGCACTGCAAATAAATTTGCACACCAAATGCAACTGCTTAGGGGCTAGGACTCCCCCAGTGCCGGACAGCACTGTGTCATAGGTCTAGGCTACCTAGGCCTGAATTCCTGGCAAGGAACAGTACAGCAGTCAGCTGAAATTTCAGTTTCGATAGCCCTTGGCGATGAATGAGTGCACTAACCACAGCCTTGAAATACTGCTATGGTATATTAGCGGGAAATATTGCATTTAAAATGAACCAGCATGGAATATACAAAAAAAATAAGTTAATCACTGCTAAACCATTCAGTTCCACCAACAAACATCAGTGATACTGCAGCTTCATCCCCTCAATACATTATTTTTATGCAGAAGATGAGTTACTGAGGATACATCATTGTGAATTTTTTGAAAGCTTGAATGAAAAAAAATCATTCTTGAGCAACAATGGTATGAAAAGAAACTTATTTTTGTAAAAGTAAACTTCCATCATTCCTTACTTTGGATGACTTTATTATTCCTTGTCCATAAATAACTGGTGTAAATATAAAATGTAAAGCAAACAAAATGTTTCCCTTTAAATGTGAATTCCAGTCAAGGAACATGTCTTCTGACTTACTTAAGACATTTCAAACCATTTTCGTTCATATTCTTCACCTTTTGAAATGAACTTCTCATGGGCAACATGATATGTTCAAACTTTCCGCCCACCAGAGTTTCGAACACCATGCATGTACACCAAGGGCGTGGCCATTTTGATTTAATTGACTGTAATTCTCTGAGGCTTCTGATGTAGTCGACAACCAGCTCTAATCCATGATGACCAACCTGATTGTCNNGACACTGCTAGCTCCGCCACTGCTAATGAACTGATAAAATTACTGAAAATAGACAAAAGAAAATTACAAGAAACCAAATTCCAGTGTGAAGTGATTAAAAAGGTGGGTTAAATTTGTTATATAAAAATCTCTCAGTTTGGACTATTTAACCTTTGTTCTTACAGTTCATTCAGCTCAGGTTTTCTTGGCAGCCATCTGGATTCTTTCAGTGAAAGGGTCAACCATGGATGACGTTATACCGATGGAAGAGGATGCCAGACCAAGAAACGGAATACAGCCACAACAGTGTTCATGTTGTGCGAGAGGGGACCCAGGCCCTCAGGGATCGACAGGTGTACCTGGAATCCAAGGTCTCCCCGGGGTGCCAGGTATTAAAAAAAAAACTAGAGACCAATTTAAAACACCTGAGACTTACTTTTTGGCAAATGCCTGCAGTGAGCTGTACAGAGGGGTTGAAAAAATACTTTGTGTTACATTATCTATGTTTTAAATGGCACCTTGATAGGACCTCTGCCAAGTGATTGAAACATGTGAGAATGACAAGCATCCAGCAGTGAAGTTGATAAACCTTAAAAAATATATTACAACTATGAATACCACAGGAATGAGAGCGATATTAAACAATTTGGGATGTGGTGCATACATTGTAGAAACACCAAAAGTTTGCCAAGCAAACCTGGTGATCTGTGCAGAATGGAAAAGAGAGAAAAATCGGTGTAAAAAATAGGTCAACTCTATAATGTCATCAAAAATATTGGTTGAGATCCCAACACTTCTTCTTTTTCATCAAAGTCTTGCAAATCATGAATGAACAAACAAGGTTTATCATCACTAGACCAGTGGTGCATTAACTTGAGGGTAACGTAGACTTGAGGGTTAATGCTATCACTGGATGCTCTCCGGCTACACTGCCATGAATCGATTGCATGAACCCCTGATTGTCATTCATCCTCCAGTTAATGTTAATTAATTTCCATTTTCCTAACTTTTCCATAATAAAAATAATTTCCATTTTCCATAATAAACAGTCAGTTCTGTCAAAAATCTCCAAGCAAGGATTGAAAAGGCATATCGTAAGAAAGGTAATAGTTATAGAAACAACTCCGACTGATTTGTCTTTTGAAGTTCACGAAACAACGTCTAGTCCAAGCCTGACAGCCTCATCTGTTCAACCTGACAAGTGTAAAAAGCTGAGGGTTTTGGAGGTGGCAGTGCTAAAGCTAAAAGGTTCATTCAGGTAAATGTTTTGGGGGTCCAAGTGGGGATATTAAAGAAACAATGCTAACATTTCAAGGTTTACCAGCTGCAAGAAAATACCATATTCCTTAAAAAGTTGTTGAAACTTCATTGACTGGAAATCTTCACTCTTCAAATTAACATTTGGGACGCTGGAGGGTGAGCATCTCGGAAAGTAAATCAAACGAACAAGAAAGATCCCCCTTCCCCCCAAAAAAAGAAAAGGGACATAAAAGTGATGAAGGAGCCTTTACAAAAGGTAACAATTGTTGGAAAGTTAGAATCGCAGAAGACAAGCTTGTGAGCCTGTCATGAAGATAGTTTCTTGCAACTGTTTTTCATTCGGTGTGATTTGACTTTGAATGAGGACTGTTTATGTTGATCTTTGCAATGAACCCAAGAAGCAAATCAAATTACATTTATCTAATATCTAGTATCTACGGAAAACATTTTGACATCTTGAAGTCATAAGTAAATAGGATCAACAAAATCTTTGTCAATGGTGTTTTAAGCTACAAACATGACCAGAGGCAGATCTTATGTTCAATTATTTCCATTTCCTAGGGGCCCCCGGTAGCCACGGCACCAATGGCATTCCTGGACTACATGGTACTAAAGGGGACATTGGGCCGCAGGGAATGATGGGCCCCAGTGGACCACAAGGAGAGCCTGGACTTCTTGGGCTGCCAGGAAAGACTGGCCTGCCAGGGGGGAGAGGGCCGAGAGGGCCATCTGGAGCTGATGGATCAGCTGGCCAAAAGGGTATAAAGGGTCAGAAAGGAGAGATGGGCACAATGAGTTTCTATAACACGGCCAGGTTCAGGGCCCACCATCACAGCCAGTCCGCGTTTTCCGTCGCATCCAGCAAAGAGATCCAAGCTGAGCCGATAGATGACAGCGTGCTCATCTTCGATACTGTATTCACCAACGTCGGAAACGACTTCGACATCGCAAACGGCGTCTTTCACTGCCGGATAAACGGGACCTACTATTTCATCATTCACGCCAACAAGTGGTCCAATCAGAATGACCTATTCATAAAGCTGATGAAGAACGGCCAGATGAAGATAGGGTTATACGAAGACGCCGGATACGACTACTACGACATGACGAGCAACAGCTTACTACTTCATCTGGTAGAGGGGGACCAAGTATGGCTCCAACTTCACATCAACAACAGGGTTTACGGAGGGAGTTCTAGAATGACGACGTTCTCGGGGTGGCTGATATATGAAGATTGAGTTCTTCACACCCCGGACAAATAGTGACCGGCTGTAGAGATGGACCCCCCTGTACCTCAGAAGAAAAATCACGGCTTATGTACATAGAACGGCAATGGCGATAGACCTGAATAGAGTATCTAAAAACAATTTCTGTAGAAAGGCCCATTCTGCGTAGATATTGGATGATGAAGAAACACCAGAAGAAAAAAGAACAGAAGGAAACTGTGGCTTTAAAGGATGCCAGGATCTTGTGCCAACTCACTGACATGGCAGATAATATAGATGGACCACATGTGAAGGGTCTTTAAATTTGAGGATCTTCTCCAATATAGGAATATTTTGGTTTTACAAAATTTGTGGATCTATGCAAGTACTCCACCCAAAACACAGACGTGTTGATTTATTTTTTTGGGGGGGAGGAGATGGAGTTGAATAATGTCATGGTGTTGAACCTTACACAAAGAAAAAGAGAGAAGAACAGTTTATTGGCAAGTGATTTATTTTTGTATCAAATTATATTTGATTAGATCAAATGTATAGACTATGCTTTTATGTGGAAAGCATGCAACCTTTTGAAGGAACAATGGAAAAAAGAAGAGGCAACCAGTATCATATGAATATTAAAATTGCAGGGTTTTCATGAGGCTTTTGATTATTATTATTATTTTAATTATTGTTGTTATTATGCTCTGTGTAAAAAATGAACTCTCTTAACACATAACTATTGTTCATACTACAGCTGATAAAAGTTTGCCACGGTCTGTGCTATGCTTTCTTTGTCTCTTTGTGGGAGAAGCGATTGGTGTGTTAGTCTCCCCACACCAGCTACCGGAAGGATAGTCCAGGGAAGTACCAAATGGCTCATAATTTACACATCAAATGAGACATATGTTCAGTGCACTCACCAGGCACTTTAACTTGCACAGAGAGAGAACTGCTCTACGTAGCTCACAAAATCATTTTCAGAAACGAGAAAGTTTGTCCGATAATATGAGTTCCATTTATACTGGAAGACAGATTACAAACTCGATCAAACAACACATAGCTGATAGGGCTTTGTCACTGATTTCATCATGATGAGAACCTAACTTAATGATCAACTAGTTTTGATATCTCATTTTTACCTTGCTTTTTTCTGTAATATTACTAATTTTGATCAATTTTTTTTCAATGCAATGATCAAATCAAAATTGAAAAAAAAGTTACAGAATTACCAGTTTTGGTTAAATAACCAGTTTATTGTAAAATCTTACATACGCCTATGTGCTTCGCTTCATCCTAAGTTTAGGAATGGTCTTTTAGTTCATTTAACAAACCTATATCTATCAGCACTAGTTCAATTCAGTTGAATTACACCATAGTCTACAGGTTTCCAAGGTTAGGTAGCAATATTTTGCCAAAGTTTACGCTGACTCAGTCTCACTTTAAAACTTACATCAAGACAGTCACATGGTGAAGAAGTAGCATCTCAGCATATTTCTAATCCTGTTTTGTCTTTTGATTTCCAATGACACCTAGATCACCAAAACAACAGCTCTGTGAAATGTTCAGAACAGGGTTTGTACACTTTTCTGAGGGAAAAGTCAAGGACTTTGCAAGGACTTTTGTTTTTCAAGGACGTCAGCTCACTTTCAAAACACTCTGAAAATATCTTTGGAAATTCTTACTTGAGGTTGGCAGGGAACAAAATTGGTTCTGGGTCCAAGCATTGGTTGCAGACAGTAATCAAGTTGAATTGTACACTGATATTTCAAATCACCTAAAATTCAAGGACTTTGATGCAAAAGAGTAAAATTCAAGCATTTTCAAGAACTATAAAAATAACACATTTAAATTCAAGTACTTTC
>VJOZ01065875.1:0-13751 GCA_009801055.1 Stichopus horrens
CACATACTAATGCTATTATATCAGATTTAGAAAAAAATTTGTCTTAAATAGATCATCGAAACCACAATGCATTTCTGCATTCTGGTTTGTCATCAGTGTTCTTGTGTGTTTAATCTTTATGCCTTTACTCCTCTTACTGCAGACTATTTTGCAGTGTTTTTGGATTTCATAAAGTTTATTGTACTCAAGTCCACTCTGTTCACATTGGAATATTATGAATTGAATAATGGTGGTTCATGCAAGTTATCTTACAGTTGAGTTCAGGTTGAATACATGTAATTGTAAAAGGGACGTTATGCTAATTTGATGCTGTTGTGAAATGAGGAACTGTATAGTGTAGCCTTTCACTCTGATAGTTATCTTTGTTCCTCAGTTGGACCAATTGTTAGTTTTTTTTTCTTCTTTTTTTCGGGGGAGGGTATTTTTGTAATTACTGATGCTAGAAAAGTACTTCCTTCCTGCAGAGAGTGCGTGCATGATCTTTATATTGAAACATGATGATGACTGAAGTCTCTTAAAATTTGTGCATGTATAGATAGGCTGGGAAACATGACTTCTGTGAACATCTTTGCAGTGCTGTGTATTCTAATATTTGGCATTAGTGACAGCTGTGCAGCAGCGATAAATTCAGTTGCAAAATACTGAAGTTTAGCTTCAAAAATTGAGAATTTAAGGAGAAGAGGCACATTTTTTTCATTATCCGTCACTTCTTAAGGTCTTATACTGATAACAAACTATACGAATCAATGCAGATGTATAAGATGATCAATGTTAGTTTTATTATTCACTTCAAATTGGAAACCAGTAGGAATTCCCTTCCATACCCCTGCAATGATCAGCAGGTTCTGAATTGTCAGATGCAGTGCCAACCTCCCAGAGTACAGTAGTGTTTTTATGACATCTCATCTTGTGTGTAATCATGCTTGACATCAGGTTATATGTCAGAGCTACACTAGTGTGTCAGCCCAGATCATACATGGTAGTCAATTTTTAATTAACAGTTTAATATGGAGCAAAAAATGCACAAATTTGTGGATGCAGACAACTAAAAATAAAGTGATCTCACATTCTTCATCTTAAAGTGCTTAGTAGCAAAATGCAAATTGTAGATATTCTGAATTCACTGTACATGACATTAATTTAAACAAACTAGAGTTTGCATGTATAATTTACATACTGCAGCAAGTTCATTGACATAAATATACATATTTCCTGAATGTGTGTAGTACTGTTAGCTTACTGCGTTAAAATGTACAAGCTACTGCATTTACTTCATCCTTTGTGGCATATATTCACTTACATGATTTACTACATCACACTGTATATTCATGTGAGCAGTACTGGGAAAATCATTGCAAATGTACATGTTTAATTCCTCTGCAAGGTATTTGCAGGTCCTGTTCATGCATATGCCAACAACTCTTTGAGCAACACACATCAGACAATTAAATTCTTCAAGCATAATGTACAGATATATGGTTGTCAANNCATGGTCAGTGATAAAACTAGGCTAAAATGGCTGATGTTAGAAAATATATCAAGTTGGTAGATCAGTTGTATTGTTGGTGTACAATGATATAATGATTCACGATATCATTATAATGATTGATACTATGGTCAATGAACTGAACTGCAACAAAAGATGAAACTCTCTTTTTGTTTGTTAATTGACATATTAGGGCAATTAAGTGCTAGTGTACCTTTAACTGTAAGTCATCAGATGTGGATGACACTGCAGTGTAGATGGGATTCATCACAAATATCTTAAACTGCTTAACTGAATGTACAAATAGAGACAGTCCCCTTCTTATTTCTGTTGATAATGTAATATCGTCAGGATTTTAGGTGTAAATAAGTGTTTTACACCATATATCAGCATGCCCGGCCAAAGTTGAAACATTACTTTCTCTCACATGTTGGTAAAAACAGATCATTGCATTGTTCATTGAACAANNTAGTGTGACTTCACAACAAACTCGTAGCCTAAACAGAAGCATAAATAGAAGTTATATCTTCAGGTATCTGAAGGACTTTTGGTCTCAATGGAGTACTAGTGGAGCGCTACTTTAAACGATTTTTCAGTGCTGCTTCCATTGATACTTGCAATACATATCACTTACACTGCTAGTGCTTTTCCAAACAATGAGTACTATTTTGGAATTGTCCTAAAAAAATATTCCCTTGAAGTATGCCACTGCCAGTGTAGTATGCCCTGAAATGGCATGTACTGTTTCTGTGTAAGACTGTCACTACATTTCCCTAGTGATTCACTGTACTTCTGACTATGATTTCTTAGCTCTCTTTCTAACTTCTATCATCAGTCGTTTTGCTTGGATGCGACTCATTCCTATTTCACCGTAGAGATCTTCTTCATCCAAGTCACAGAGTAATTCTCCATTGATGGAGTTCTCCTTGAATTTAGGGACGTGAACTTCGAGTTTCATTTCTCGTAGAAGTCCAGCAACGCCATCTTCACTGTAATTCTTTAATCCTCTTTGAGCTACAGGCATACCAACACCCACTCCTTGGCTGTAGATTGGACCTGTGGCTGGGTAGGTATATTCGCCTTTAAGAGAGTCATACATTGGGTCTGCCTCTAGCTTGTCCAGCTTATTCTGAAGATCTCTGATAGTGTCAGTTAGAGATGCATTATTTTTGTGAAGATCTGCGTTCTCTTGTTTCAGACGCTGCGAAGAGAAGGACCAATTTAAGAGGTCTAGTCAAAAGTCAATATCGTTTATCTGGTTTTACTCTTTGAATGATCAAAGCTTATGTTTGGAAAGCAGATAAATGCTAACAATATTTACAATTCAACACTTTGAGGAATGTGTTATATTTGTGTAATTTATGTCATGTGCTGATGGCTATAAATGTGTTTATAAAAAAATTACCAAGTCCACTGAAAGTTGTACCATTCACTTACAGTTTTTATTAGATCCTCAAAACAGATCACAATTTTTCCACAAATGCAGAACTTTGATATTGTGATATTTGACCATGGATTGTCAGTCTGCATTTAACAGAGTTCTTGTTGTGAATCAGCAATGTCAAACATCATCTGAATTGTCCTCAAAATGTGATTTTTTTTCAGTTGCAGTTTCTAGGTCAGTATTGAAAACTGAATGATCAGAATATGTCAAGATTGTTTTGACAGGGTTGCTCCTTAAACAGTTCTTGTCTTGCTGAAAGAAGTGTGAAGCCCAGTAAAACCTTAAGACGGTTTTTGAAAGGTAGTAAAAGAAAAAAACTTATGGATTTGCTTAAGGTCATTGATGAGAAATAAGAACTTACAAGTTGTTTGTCTTGAAGTTGTTTGATTTTCTGTGAAAGAAACAAAGACAAAATCACAGAAGTTGTTGAAAGATACTGTCATACACATGCTACTATATGAAGCTTTGCCAAATTTTACAACTTTCTTCCCTATTACGTTTGTGCATTGCACCAAGAATGGTAGGGATACAAACTTCAACTTGACATCATAAATCAGTAATTGTGCGCAACATTTTCGAACTCTTGGCCAAATTATGTTGCAATACTGCCTTACATGAGCCACAGTAGAACAAAATGGAGTATACAAGGTGCTATTTGACCTTCAACCAACCCTTCTCAGTGTTTGTCCAACATGCTCATCAAGCCACTGTGCTGTGGACACATTGTGGTTACACCAGCATTTGATTTAGACAAACTTATGACTGGTACTTCAGAGCTTTATTGGGTGCTTTTGCACTAGATCCTGATGAAATCCACTGGTGTAATCAGGAGATCATCTCCCCAGGGAGTAATGACAGGAACTGATCCTGATGCATTAACACCTGGCTCACCCTCCAATCCTCCCATGATTTGACACAAGAAATACAAAATTTGAAAATCCAGGTGCTACACACAAACACAGATGTAGTAGGAAGTAGAGATAAACAAAGTTTTGTTGTGATAGTTCCTGCTATTTTTGTATTAGTTTATCATGCCAGACCCAGTTACACTGTATGTAATGTACACAACTTGTGTAGTATATGTATGTATTACACTAATGGTATGTTACAGAACAGAAATCAAGTCATTCAAAGGCTATTTAGACTACATGTATGACAGCATTTATTTTTACTACTCCAGATTTATCAGGATCAGTGAGTGCTGTCTATGAAGAAAATTGAGAAAGACTGCTTGCTTTAAGAAAACATCAGTTCAGCATAGATTGCATTTGTTTCAGGAGTTACAAACATCACTTACGGATGCCATCTTGAAAGACAAAAAGTGTAAAGTGCAAATTTGGACCACATAATGCTTCGACATTTGAACAAACAATCACAGAAAAATTTTTGTAAAGAACATTCAATAACATGTAGACACTGATGTGGCATTTAGAAAAAGAAAGCACAAAGTTAAGGAAAATGCTGACTTTGAAAAAGGTTGGTACTGTTGTACAACTACTAGCCTAGCATTATACCTGAAATGAGTGCATAAATGTAACACCAGAAATGAGTGTATTAAAAACTTACCTACAATGAGATTGTCTGTCCCATTCATACACAAATTTCACATTAAGCCAACTGTTTTACAAATTCAACACTGATGTAAAATTTGGGTAGAGAATAGCAGAGTACAAACTTTCAAAACAATTAAGTAAGGAGATATTGCCACTATTTTTGTTTGAATTATGGGGTCAATGTAAGTTTACTATGAATGAGTGAAAATAGACTAGGAACTTTGTGCATTACTGAGAAAACCATTAATTGTTAAGTATAGAGGTCACAGGATATCTTGCGTCATCATTGATTGTGTGTGTACTCTGCAATCGTTGATCTCGATGTCCGAGATCAGATCCTGGTCTCAGCCAGCATCAAAACTGGAGGATCTGATCTAGATCTGAACTGAGATTACACTACGGTTGTGATCTCGACCTCAGGATCTGATCCAGATCTGAACTGAGATTACACTACGGTTGTGATCTCGACCTCAGGATTCGATCCTGAAGTCAAGATCTGAACTGGATCTAGTGTAAAGGCATCTACTGATTGCCATTTGAATTTCAAACCACTGCCATAAATAGTACAGTGCCAACTTGAAGAGGATTATTTTTGGTCTGGTGATACCATCTACAAAGATAACTGAAGGTAACTGAGGTATTGCCTTTTGCTTGAGGATTCTAGTTGAACATTTCACATATAGTATACCTGTTTTTAATGAGACACATACCTTACTGATCATGTGGAAACTTGACCTTTGATCATTTGTGTCTTTATTAGATGCACTGATCCATATCACTATGATTCTTATGCGTCTCCCTTTACCAGAGTCCCACAGTATGGAAACAATAAGAAAACAAGACGGTCAAAAGGCAGAACCTGATTTTGTGGTGTACCAGTATTTGCCAAAAACTCAGAGAAAATGCATGCCATGTGTCAAGGCTCGGTATACATACAGCGTAGAACATTGGGTGGGAAATGCTTCAGCCCCACGAGGGGGGCTTGTAAATCCAAAACTTTTCTTGAACACTATGTGTCAATCAATGCATGGTGGCACTCTACTTATAGTCCTGTCGGCACTCTGAAAACCCCCCCCCATTCTGGTGCACATGTGGTATATCCATCCCCCTCCATCAAAGATAAGTTAATCATTTCTGAATGGGATTGTTTTGTTTCTAACTGTGTTTTATGCACACAATTTAGAGAATGGCAAGTCTTCTCTATTTGAAAATACATTGTGCAGAAGTTGACCTTGCTGTGTGTTTTCACTTATTTTTAGCTGGTAAAGGTCAGTATGAAAGTGAAATCTGTCGAACATGAAGCTGAGAGATTATGCCCTGACAAAACCGTAATTTGCCAATGAACTTTGAAACTTCAATTAAGTGGAAATATTCAGCAAAGTGACATGTGAAGTATTTTGAAGAGTGTCATATGATGTCAGCTAAGTTACTGATTGTTTTTTAAATATGTATTTCTTTCATGGTCTACCTATTTATGTGCACTTAGGTAAGATAAATGTTATAGTATTTATGTATTTAGTGTTGGTTTACAAAGTAGAAATATTTCTTAATTACTCTAATGTAACACCAGATAGCAGACAGTGCAACAAATTCACCTTCACTCAATCAGCTGTATAAAGCAACTGAAGCTATGTTTAGTCAATTTACTGGTTTCAGTCTTGGTCAAATTTTCCCCCACTGTTTACAAATTAACTTTCCTGTTGTTTGGACGAAATGCTTATTAAATATCAGTGACCATGTTTCAATAAAGAGTAATTCACTCTTATAATATTGTGAGAGATGAGAATTGATAAATTATGGCACTGCAGTATTGCACTGTAGGATGAAGGTAGGTTGTTGGTGCTATAGTACATGCTGTTAAATTTAACAAGCTGTTCCATCCAACTTTTTCCTGTCATCAACAGAATTAAGAAATGCGCTTGTGTCAAAGTTAATTGTAAGTACTTAAACATTTTTCTTATCCAAATAGACATCCTTGGAAGTGTGTCTGACCTAAGTTTTACAATCTCATCACACTTTCTGAAGACTGGATCAAGGCAGGTGATGGTTCCACAAGGACTGCATCTCAGAGACAGGGTGGGAAACAGATGTAGTCATTCTGAACTTAATTATTGTACATGCTGCTGTCTAGCAAAGTTGTATAAAATAATATGAAAAATTATAAAGTCCTGGAAGATCTATGCACTATAATGGCCTGTTTACTTGACTGACATTATAAAGCACACAATACATTGAAAAGAAAGTTATGTACATGTATCACCATAATCATTGCTGATTCTGAGCAAGACTACTACTTACCACTTCTTTCTCTTGAAGCAAAACTTTGATTTCCTCTAGTTCTTTGGATGCTGGGATATGGGATTTACCCTTGTTTGGAGGAGTAGGCATAGGTTCCTCATATGCATCGTCATCATCATCATCATCGTCTCCCCTATGTCTGTAGTCAACAAGTATCAAATGTGTTTTGAATTGAATTGTTCTAGTCATACATTCATAATGAATTGATCAGAAAACTTATTCTCAGTTACACATTTTTGCCAGGATTTGGACATGGTACCTAGTGTCCCCTGCCACTCTCTGTGAAATGAAGCTCAAGAGAATCTAGGCAATTGATTTCTAATTGACAATTTTATTGGTATTTGAGTGGGTAAAAATCTCTGAGAGGTGATAAAAATGACCTTAGGCAATGGAGGACTCTCAGGCAATGCAAACAGTGAGGTCTGAAAAACAGGATTTAGTAAGTGTCTACAATCCAGTATGTAGGTATTCTAGTATTATGAGAGGCATTTTAGATGTTTGCACAGCCTACCAGAACATTATTAGGACCTGTTTCCAAAACTGCTACCTGTATCCAAAAAGTCTCTGATGTTCATTTTTATGGCCATAAATTGCATGGTGTTGTAGAAAAAAATGCAAAGCAGAAGGTTTGTATTATGACTCACTGCAAGCTCTTAGCAAAAGGAAGTACTATTTCAGGTAATGATGTACCCAAGAGACCATGGACTTTTGGTACCATGGTTGTGGTGCGGACACTACTTTAAAACATCCTGATTCTTGGAGTAGCTCATGCAGTAGTATTCAATGATGAAATACCCTCTCAATAAGCTTGCTTTCAGTGATGATTAGCCCACCAAAGTGAAGATGTAATCAATCATCTTTGTCTGCATTTAAAATTTCCCCTGTTATTTCATATTGTTTGTGATTAAACTCACCCAGGAGAAGGTGGAGGTGATTTTGTCATACTTGGTCTTGGTGGCAGTAGTGGCACTGATGAGTCCCTTGGTAGTGGTGCCGGTGGCCTACTACATCTGTAAATTTTCAACTCATTATTTAGCCTTGTCTTTTCCTCCATTAACTCCTCAATTCTCAGCTTGTAAGAGTCAACAGAAGTTTTTGTTCCCTTTAGTAGGAAGTCTTGCCCTGTAATTTAAATGTAGGTCACGGTAGATGAAATACCGATGTAAAATTTGCCCATAATAACTCATTTTCCTCCATGCACACACTAGTGACAGTTTGGATAGTGTCAGCTGGGGAAACAGTACATCCGGGCTATGTCAATATTCTCTTGGCCGATGTTCACAGGATCCGATGTTCCTAGGGTTCAGCAAAATCAAAGCTTTTGAACATGGAACCCAACGACCATTTAACCGTGGGAACAGCAAACCCTAGGACTGAAAGTGATAATGCTGGGAACATTGAACCCTGGGAATAACGAACCTTGCGCTCATCAGTAACCATTTAAATAATTCAAAAATGGGGAGCATCAAACCCTGGGAATAATGAACCCTGGGGACATTGGGTAGACCTCAGTAAATCTTGTGTTTGATCTGTAAAATCTGATCTGTAAAAATCTGTAAAACTTGATCTGTAAATGATCTGTACTTTAGAGATCCAGATCAGTACTTCAGAGATTGAAAATATACAAGTACCCAGAGGCAGATTCAGGGGGATGGGGCTTTGACCTTTTCAATTCCAGATTCACCAAGGAGTATGACAGTGGCAGAAATTGAATATTCCAGTTAGAAGAGATAAATGCAATCTCAAATATTCAGATGTGTACAACATGAAATGCATGCCTGCCTTTTTGTAAAAAATATAAAAGATTATGACATAAAATTGTATTAATTTGATGAAATTTTTAATGCTAATAATAATTGTGGCATGAGGAGTCGATGTAAAACTAATATAGGATCACTTCAGACACCATTAAAATAATGCAAGCATGTTTAACAACCCACCTCCACCTTGATTATATAGTCATTTAGTATTTGCCATAATTTTCACAGCATATTTTACTTACCTTCTTTGGTCCTGGACCAGGGTCCTAGAATTTCCGTTGGTGGTTGAGGAACCATTTGCATACTTGGCTGTAAGTCCCTTCTCCCGAGCTCTCTCACCCCCCAGGTGGGGTTGACAAGTGGGTAAAGTGGAGGGAGTAGCCTCTGAAGGTAGGGGTCTACTGTAGGATTTTCAATTGCATCTATCTCGCCATTCCATGAGATTGGTATTGACAGCACATGGTCAAACTTGTCACAGGTGGCAATAACGTGGTACTCTTTATCTATGCGATGAAGTATCATCACTTGATCTGGTTTGTCAGCACGTCTGATTCTCTAAGAGATGGGTGCATTAATGAGGAAGGAATCAATGATGAGGCAAAGCAATTACTCTTGAATGAAATCTTTTTTACTGCTTTTATAAATTTCATGTCGGATAGGGTAATTGGCAGAGAGACATCAGTGAAGATGAAGTGTTCATCACCAATTTGACCTTCCAATGTATCACACATGTGAAATTTGCAGTTGTGTCATTTTTGCATTTTGCTGTTTTTCACTACCCTAATCAATGGTATCATTGTAGGTTACAAAAGCCAGCTATAGCCTACCACAGTCAAGTACTTAAGGGATGTTTCATACATGTCATACAACAAAACCAGTCAGTGATTATGTGTGACTGATGAACCGTTAAAGATTTCTTCAGTAGTTGTGACTTGTATAGACATTATTTAAAGAGGACTGCATGGTATAAATGTATATGGACAACAGAGGGATTATCTTCTATTTTAATGTCCAGCTGGTGGCTAAAAGACAGTGTTCAAGGTTTAAATGTCCTTGGCTAAAGAAAAGTTACACTAACTAGTGAATACAAGTAATTATATGCTACTGTACCTAAAGCAGTTTCCCAACTGTTGTACATGCAAAGTACCAAAATACTTTGTAATTCTTTGTTGTCTAATTCCTACAGTACCCCAGCATAACATGTGCAAAAGATCAAAGTCCTGAACAAAGTATAAAATATGTATTAGTGTACATGTATAATGACCATGGAGTAATTAGTTATCTGTAAGTATTGCTTGCAGTATATCTGTACATGCATGCCACAAAGGGAAAGTTAATTATGTGTACAAAAGCATTCCCATTACTATATGAGTCACTAGGAAGGAAATGTATAAATACAATCATAACTCGTTATCCAAATGTTGCACTTAAAATATAAAAGTTTGGAGTGTTTGTGTAATTCCGGGAAATGGCCGATTCCTTTGACGGAGTCACGAGTGAATTAGTTTGACGTCATCTCCAGTTGTATCACAATATGATACATTGCAACTAGACAGTTCATTTGAGTGATAATGTGACAACAGTTGTTGATCATATGGGTACTACTCTTCTTTCTGAAAGAAGACATCCCTTACACTTCTGTACTTCTGTGTTCAATTTGGGATCGACTCAATCGATAATCAGACATTGGATCAGGCCAATGTTTACCACTATCAGCAAAACTCTGAGATTGGCAAAATATTGCAGCACATTCTATTTGCAGATGTTCAGCAACCTGAAAATGTTTTGCACTGCATGAGGGACATGGGCATGATGCACCAGGTCAGATATATAAGAACATTATCAGGAGAAACATGCATGCTTGATAGAGATCAGATCAGACGGAATATCAACCGATGTTGTGATAAAACTATAAGCCATCGGATCCGCAGTGAAACCATATCATTTGCAATTATGTTCAAATCAATCAACAAATTCTCCAGTATGGCTTTAAAACTACAGTATATTAACAAACAATTATGTGCAGCTGAATAAATATGTCTGTATGTTTGACATGTTATATGCTGCAGCATCATGTATAAGCTGCAGTTGGTTTCCTTTATAATAGACAGGGCAGTTCTTGTTGAATCATGTGATTATAGACTGAAGCCGTTTGAGTTGCAGTATCCCCATTGCAGTATGGTTATGTCTCTAGTAATGGCTAGACATACCAGTAGTCCCATTCTCCATTTCTACTGTGAAGTTGATGCAACTTTACCATTCACCATCTAAACTCTGTGAGTGGAAATGCTTTGATCGTGGTGTTTGATTTGTAGCAAAGCTGGCATGATTGATGTGATTGGTGTACCATCAAATATGAAGTATAATAAAAGTTTGAATACCCCCTGTAGCTGCATATGTGAGCTTCAAAGCCTTCACCATTGAAAGTGTTTTTGAAATTGTCCACCTGAAAGAATAGTCTTTCCATGCTTACCAACGGTAGTGGAAACTTGTCGACTACCTCAGACATACTCATGAAGTCAATTGATGGCATTGTTGAATATGAGGCACAGTCCATGGATTCCGAAAATGCAATCGGGATATTGTTGCAGGTTCCGATGAGGCACTGTCAGGGAAACAAGTACATTGCTACGGTATGAACATGTCTGTATCGGATATATATAGCCTAGAAAATAAGAAACAGACTGCACCAACTAGTACCCATTCAACCTCTCCTAAAAGTATACCAGGCTATCTGTTGTTCATTAATTTGCCTCCATATCTCCAACTTAAAAATTATATCCGTAGCCCAGGTGCAGTATTTGGTTTACATATACTGTAAACCTTTGACTTGAATAGGGGTCATTCCATGTGAAATCCACAAATTGTGAAGACATTTTGGCATGTCATTTCTTAGATTTGACTCATTGTTGGCTCATTTTTAGCAGTATGTGACTTAGGGGGAATCCAAAAGTTGAGCATCATAGGCCACATTCTTTTCAAGGTATGGCCATTTAAAGCTTGGCTTTCATGTCTACTCTTGTAATCATGTGAATATTGGATTTCTGGGGTCCAAATTTAAGAATTGCTCTTTTGAGGAAGGTAGCAAAACCATTAAACTCACTATATCTAGCTTTGGCCATAGATTTCAAAAATAAGGTTAGAATGATAATAGAATACCATACAGATATGAGGCTAAAAAAAATTTCACTTTTAGCTCATACTGGCTAGCTGGTGTTATTCAGTTAGTCTTCCCAAACCTGTCAACTTTGTGTCAGTTTGCAATATTAGGGTTCTTTTGACAGATCAATGGTTAAGCTGCAGCAATATAGTTCCCATGTGACACATGCAAATAAACACTAATGAGCTGGTAGTTAATAATTTACACTGGTTTGGAAAAGTTGCATTTTCCAAAAATTTTTTCACATTATTACTGATTCATATGTGCCCCCAGCTAGTACAAACCAGGTAGAAAATGTANNACAGTTTTATAATTATTGGATGTCAAATTTGAATAGTGATGCAATTGTAAGCATTGTAATGTCGTAGTGCCTATTAAATGTATTAAAGAATTATTGACAAACATCCACCATCTGCACTGTTTGTGCTCTAGTTTATGATATTCTGTAAATTATATCCAGCTGGTCCCACAGATTCTCTTGTATGTTGATGCAGTATCTTGGTGATTCAATGTGTAGTGATACCTTTGGTGGTTCTAATGATATAGTATACATAATACTGATATATGTATAGATGGTATCTGTACTGCACTGTTGGTACTCTAGTGCAAAGTGGTTTTTTGCTGGGCCATTTTGGACCAAGTAATCTGCCAAAAATGTGGATTTTGCTGGAGGAGTCAAATTTTCATGATATGTTATGGCCAGAACATCGACATTCACAAGACAGCAAAAGAAGGCATGGCACCAAACCTTTAAATGACTGTAACTCGAAATGTACATGGCCAATGATGCTCAAATTTTGGATTTCCTCAGAAGACACATACTTCTACAAGTGGGTCCAAAATTAGCCAAATCCAAGAAGCAACTGGCCAAGCCATTATTTGATTTCATGTAGAATGACCCACAGACAACTGTTAACCCTATTCAGTAGATTCTGTTTAGTTTATTCATTTCAAGTTCCAATTTGCTGTCTATTGCCCAGGTCTAAGTTTAGGACACCAGTAGGCTTAAATGAAGTATCTCCTCAATATTCGCTCATATCCACACTATAATTCCTAGAAATCACACCCTGATGTAGCTGGGTATTTACTTCCAAACTAAATATCCACTTATAAACCAAACCTTTTTTTTTTTTACCCAAAACTTGGTATTAGAAAGTAGAAAAAATGGTAAAACTCAGCAACAAGTTTCATTATACCTTCTGTGGAGGATTGTCACTGTCAGCTGGCACTGGTCTTTTTTCAATGCCGGTTATCTCTATAATATCACCCGCTTCCTGGGCTTCTCCTGGATGGTCAGAAAAGTGTGCTTCTTCAATCCTGACCCTCATTGGGAGGGGTCTGGCATTGATCAGTGCCTCTGTGGTAGGGTACAGCTTGTCATCATGAATAGGATCTTCAAAGAGGCAACACATGTACAAAGAGGTATGCTTCATAAGTTTGATACTTTTTCCCCAAATAAATTACTATCATTAAAGGTCATGTGACATAAAAATTACTCTTAGGAGTGGACCTATTGGGTGCCTTGAGCATTGATATCACTTGCCAAAGTAACACTCAGTAATTAAGAGGCAAAATAAAGGCTGAACAAAAGAAATATGGCGGACACAGTGCAACATGCAACATCTGTATTTTTCATATCACAAAAACGGTTAAAGATGTAAAAATTCCAGCTGATTTTCACTCATTATTTTACTTTACAACCTCTGAATGTGCTCTTTTCTAGAAGCATGTCACACAACCTTTAAGAACACAGCAATTACACATATGAACGTTAAACTGACAGCCTGTGTTGTGATAAGAGTAAAGAAAAGAGCAGTACACAAGATGTAGAGAATGATTTCTAAAAATGATAAAAATCTTCCACGTAAATTATCACCTTTTGATGATGTGCAAGCTAACATAGTGCCTATATAGAGTTGTGGCCGCGCTGGACGGTCGCGGTCGGCACTTGAGGTTCCCACGGCCGACGACCGAACCCGAAAATGTTGGTCTCTTCTACCCTTATTGAGGCTCTTAACGCCTGTCCACACAGGATGTGTTGCGTTCCGAT